>LTAE01013439.1:0-12590 GCA_001647135.1 Pontederia paniculata
TCCCCTAAGGGACGCAATAGCCGAGGGGGTCCTCCTCTTCAAGCTCAAATTCAATCACAATCATTACAACTTTTAAATCCTATCTTGAGCTAGGTTACCGTTTAAAGATACCTAAACATATACCGCTCATCAATTCATATTCAATCAATCAATACAATCACCATCATCATGAAAATAAAACTATCTTTTGGCATGAATGAAATCTGGTAACATCTGTCACGGCCTGTGATTGATCTTTCACGGCCCGTGACTACTATGTAATGGTTCGTGATTCACGGTAACGGCCCGTGACGGTTGGCCTATGATATGGTCACGACCGTAACCTGGCATATGGCTACGTTCAACATGGGCACGACTCGTTACGGTCGTACCCGTTCATACGGTCCGACCGCAATTGGGTCGGGATAAACACCACGGTCGTATGTGCCGAGTGCATTCCACCGTCACGGCCCGTGACCATACAGTCACGGCCGTGACACTCTCTATCACGGCTCGTGATGCATTCATCACGGCCGTGATGGGACTTCTGGGCGTCGTCCGATCGTGCCGCCTGGTGTGTTCGGTCGCTCGCATCGAGCCGTCTAGAGTGTTCGGTCGCCCGCACAACGCTACCTGGCGTGTTCGATAGCCCGCACCGAGCCGTCTAGAGTGTTCGGTCGCCCGCACCGTGCTGCCTGGCGTGTTCGGTCACCCGCACCGGGCTGCCTGGCGTGTTTCCTTTCCATCGTCACATCCCCGTAACCAGATGGTCACGGGCGTTATTACCTCCATCACGGCCCGTGACATGGTCGTCACGGCCGTGACGGGAGTTCTGGGCGAATCCCGTCTACTGCCGCCGTCTCGACTTCTTCTGTCATGGCCTGTGACAGGTGTGTCATGGCCTGTGACAGGTGTGTCATGGCCGTGACGGGGAATTCCTGGGCGAAATCCGTTGTGCCGTCCGTCCGACCCCCTCCTTCACGGCCCGTGATACATCCGTCACGGCCGTGACGGAAATTTTCTAGGCGAACGCCGCCCTTTTTCTTCTCCAAATCGATCCGACATTCTTTCCTATGGCTACATTAATATATGAGGATCTTTAACACTACATATTTCTCCAATTTTCGGTCTTAACATCTACATTATAAACATATTATAATTATGAACGAATCTCTCTAATCAATCTATCATGTAGAGGAACTTTTCTAGGGCAGAACATGATATATTCTTCATGGGAGTTAAAACCATAATAATAGCATATGATCATCATATAGAATCCATCAATAATGTCAATAGAAGGCCTAGCATGTATCGATATATTAGGAAAACCTATTCAACGGAAATCCGCCATTCTACATACCTTTATCTTCTATATGTCTCACGCCTTGGATGGTCTCTCTCCTTCTGCGCGTTGTTCTCTGCGTCACCTTGTCATGAGACCAATCCCATAGTTGAAGCTTCAGATAGAGAAGAAAGAAGAGAGGAGAAGGAGAGGAGAAGGGAGGGGAGAGAACTCACCTGACGGCTATGGCAGAAATTAGGTTTTGATAATTTATTTTCTTAAGGTTAGAGATTTATATAGGTGAGGGATTAGGGTTTGAGTGAATTTTTAATTGGCCCAAACACTTGTTCAATGATCCTTTAATCTAGGCCGTCCATTTAATGTGATGAGATTTTGAGGTATTACATCTTGCACCTGAGCGACATTGGCCAAAGGTAGTCACAGAGGAAGCACCATTTATATTGCATTTTACCCAGCCATGGGCAGGCTTACACCATACATCTGGTCCTTTGGGATTGTGGTAAAGAGTTGGATCCAATCTGGTGGTAGTCATAAAGAGTTCAACTGCACATGTGATTGACTGGACCAGTTGTGGGTGCTATTTGAAGTCCGGATCGTAGACTAGGTGATTGCGCCATGTCCATAAGCACCAACATGTAGTACCAAAGAGGACCTGTCATTCCATGTTGTCCTGGTGAGCTGCTTTAATTTGAAAATTGAGTGTTAGCCAATCAATTAGGTTGAGGGCGAAGAATGCAATCTAAATTAGTTGCCTTGGGACAATGGACTTCCATATTTGTGAGGTCCAATGGTAATCACGTAGCACATATCGAATAATCTCGGGATATTTGTGGCATGCATCACAATTGGTTAGATGGTGTTGTTTGTTGATAGTTAATTAAGACTTTGTTGTGTGCAACAAGCCACAAAAAATGATGTGTTATGGTCCATGCCAATTCTAGACTAGCCTCCAGATGGGATGTTTTCCTAATGGATTGTTCCTCACAAGAAACCTATATGCAGTTCGAGTGCTAAAGGATCTAGAGGCTTCCCAAAGCCAGAAGGGTTTGTTTGGTGTTGATTCATGAAAGGGAGGAGGAGCGCTTGATTGTCCAGGTTTGGTGCTATGTGAACCTTCTTCCATGAGTTGCTAGTTGTGAGCATCCCCCGTACTGAGGAGGTGAGATCTGCTTGAGGAGGCATGGCAATGAATTTATTGATGAAAGGAACACCATCCATGAGCCAAGAGTCTAACCAAAATATTGTGTTCTTTCCCTTACTGCAACTGCCATTGAAGGCCGTACGAGAGAGGATTCTAGGCTCCCGCAATGGCACGCCAAAGCCATGAAGACCTCCCTGGCCGATGCACCTGTTATACTTGGATTTGAGCACAAGTTGCTAGGATTGACGAGAAGATTCCAACCAATCTTGGCCAGTAGCGTAGTGTTCGTAAGATTAAGATCTCGAAGGCCAAGCCGTCCGTGATTCCTAGGCTTGGTGAGAGTACTCCAATTGACAAGATGAATACACATGTGATCAGGAGTGCGACCCCAAATGAACACACGACATGATATGTGGATTTCTTGTGTAATTTATTTTGGCAGCTATCATATTGCATCGCATGGACCAGATGGCTTGGATGACAGTGTTGGCAAGCATTGTCTTGTCGCCGATACGTCCCCAATTCTATTAGAATAAGATTCCTTATTGATTTTCTTACCAAGGAAAGCAGACAATCTATTGCGCTTCAATCATAGGAAGTAGAGTCGGCAAGGGAAAGAGTGTTTGTTGCCAAGCCAGGCATGCAATTAGTAACAAGTTCGATTATGTGGCTGCAGTAGTCCTTTGTGACTCGCCAATGCACAATTTTGACTCCTAGATAGCGTCCGATTGTTGCAACATACTTGAAGCTGCTCAGATTGAGGATTTTATCCTGCGCGATTTGCGGGGTTGCTTTTAGAGAAGAAGATGGAGGATTTTTCTGTGGTTGTTCTCTATCGAGCAACATCGCCAAATTGCTTTAAGATATTTAGGATGAGACACATTTGGATTTCAACGGCAACTGCAAAGAGAATGATGTCGTCAGCGAACAACAAATGAGACATCTCGGGACCTTGATTACCTGCCTTCATGGGGATCCATTGTTTTGTAGACACGACCTCTTGTATGAGTCGATGGCTAAGGCACTCAATGCTTAAAATAAATATATATGGGCATCCCTTCCTAATCTCCTCTTTCCATGGCGAACTCCTCCGTAAGAGAGTCGTTCCAAAGTACTTGAACTGATGCAGTTGCGAGACAATCCATGATGAGTGCTTGTGTTCTGGAGGGAAACCCAACAACCTTGAGAGTTTCGAGAATGAAACTCCATCTAAGCTTATCGAAAGCTTTTTCAAGGTCAATTTTTATGGACATGAAATGTTTTTTTGCCACACATTCTGCTCATGGCTTGCACCATTTCTTGGAAAATAGTTATGTTATCTTGGATGCTACGCATGGGCACAAAGCTGGACTGGAATGACGAAATAACTTCATTTATGCATGTTTGTAAATCTTGTGGCAAGAATATTGGTGATTAGTTTGTATGAAATGTTGCAGAGGCTAAAGGGACATAGTTCATGTAGCATTTTTGGATGGCTTGTTTTAGGAATTAGAGCTAGCATGGTTTGGTTTACCAATGCAATAGAGCAGCCCCAGTTGATGGTAGCTTTGGCAAAGGCAAATTACATGGTCTTTGATGATATTCCAATTATGATGATAGAAGATGGCCTGGAATCTGTATGGGCCAGGAGCTTTATAAGGTGCAATCGTGAAGATAGCATTTTGAACTTCTTGGGAGGTTTCAAGAGCGTCCATGTGTTGGAGTAGAGATTGTGCGCCTAATGGAAAGATATTGGGCATATGGTGTGAAGTTCGATAGTTATCTTCCGTAAACAGGATTTTGAAATGATTAATTGTCATTTGTTGGAGTTGGGCTCTATCCGTGATTCAAGCACTTGAATTGTCTTTGAAGGATTGGAATTGGAGTCTTCTTTATTTGATGATGGATTTGGTATGGAAATACTTTATGTTTTTATCGCCATGCTTGACCCATTGGCATCGAGGTTTTTGATACCAATGTAGCTCCTCTTAAGCAAGGGTAGAATCGATCTCACTGGATGGGGATTTCTCCATATTATTGAGAAAGTCAATGTGGTGATTTGGTTGGAGTTTTGTATGTCCAGAAGGCGGGTGGTGATTCTACTTTGTGCCTATTATATTGCCAAAGACATGGTGATTCCAATCTTGTACCTTGGATTCGAAGGAGCTTAGATTCTAGGTGAGGGTGGTGTCGCCCATCCAGGTGGAATGAATGAAGTCTTGGAAAGCTTCATGCAAGTGCCATGCAGTGTGGTATCTAAATGGATGTCTGTTGTTGCTCGTTGTGGACGACAGGATGCTGATAAGGAGAGGGTGATGATATGATGATAGGCGAGGAAGAACACAGACCCTAGCTTCAGGGAACACGTTCTGCCATGGAGAGTTGTAAAGGGCTCTATCAATCCTTTCCCATATCCGATCATTGTTCCGATATGTGCCTCCACACAAAGTGAATTTCGGACCCGAGCTACCCAAATCAATGAGTCAACAATGATGCATGCTATTTGATATAGTGCGACGACATGACTGTTCATTTGCGCACCTCCAATCTTTTATGATTGGTCCAAGATCCGATTAAAATCACCAATGAGGAGCCAAGGATGGTTATCGATAGAGCTATGGAGAGAGGAAAATTGATTTCAGAGTTCTTGTCTTGGACCTTCGTGTGGGCTGCCATAGACGTCGCTAAGCAGCCAACATCGGGAGACAACGGTTAGTTTATAGTGCATGACCTGTGCATGGCGAAAGAGGATGTTGACATGAAGGTTGGGGCATTTCCAGAGGAACCAGATCCCTCCAACAAATCCCTTTGCATCAATGCGCTCATCGTTGTAACCTCTAATTTTTCTATAGACTACGTTTGCTCTCCTTCCACTAATACGTGGTTCTAGGATTACACTGATATCAAGTCATTCTTTCCTGATGTGTTCTCCTAGAATCTGCAAAAAAGGATGGTTTACTTGCACCCCAATAGTTCCAACAAATTATTTGTTTATCATTGAAAATTTAAATATTTTGGGTGTGCAGATACCACTTGGTTAGTTATCGTGAGCGATCTCTGACATCTCACTGTCATCTGAGATGTCCATGGGGGTGGTTTCTTCTTCCTCAGCAGTATCTTCTATCTAGTCATCATTAAGAATGGTGGTAGGGTTAATCAATGATGATGAAGGGATGGTACGTGCTATTTTTTCATGTGATGGTTCATCCGGGGGCAATCCAGTAATTAGTTTTGGATGTGGAGCTAATGGGTTGGTAGCGGCAAAGCCGCATAAAAGGGTAGTGATTGAGGAGGGATTGATGAAAGGTTCGTACCATTGTTGACATGATAGATGTAGGATGTTTGACGTTGTTACCTTGAGGTGGCATCGCTTTGGTGTTTGACGATGTAGATCATTGTACTTGCTATCGTAATCCCTAGGATTTGTATCGAGTTTTCTCGTATTTGTCTACAGTGGTAGGTCGCATTGTCTCGGGAGTCGTCTGATCAACAACCATTTGAGCGTCCGAGGAAGTACCTTGTGGCGTCAAATTAGGGCTTTTGGATGTGACCATAATGGGAGCATTAAGTTGGGATGTTGACGCATGAGCAATCTTTAGAACCTCTTTAAGCTGGTCGTTCTAACGACGAATGCTATTGCTTTGAGGGATGTCTTGCTTGCGGTGTCTGACGCCTTGTTGTGTGAGTGGTGCTCGTTTGCATTTGACCAGCAGCCTAAGGGGCTTGACAGTTGGTTAGGCACTACTCCGACTAATGATGCTTGCGTTGGATCAGTAACCAAGGTCCGTACAATTCATTGTTCGAGGGTGCACCAGTGCACTGTGCTACTTGACGACCATTGCTATCTCCAGCGACGGTGGGTTTCGTTTCAACTTTTGGTTGCAACTCTAGGCAGTAGTCTCGTTGATGACCTACCTAGCCTCGTTGAAGAGGAAAGGAGAAGACATTGAAGAAGGAAAAAGAGAAGAAAACACATCCACCATATCACAGAGAACAAAACATAAAAGAGAAGAAGGGAAAAGGGCACGAATCATTTTAATATTTTTAGATGGTTTAGAAAGACCACCTCAAAATTAGGGTTTATGTAAATAAAGGTGGTCTTTTTGGGATAATCGAATTGAGACGATTCATGTAAACTCCCCGTAATTGAGACAGTCCAGAACGCCTCAACATGGGGCAGTTTGATAGACCGCCCCAAATAGAGACGATTTAGTAGACCACAAATGTTTGACCCTAAAATCTAATTTTATGTAGTGATATTTTCTCTCTCATATGCTATTTAATTTTCTCGTTCCTCAAATTTTCTATTTTTTTCTCTTTTATAATATCCACTTTCTCGCCTCCATTTTTCTTATTTTCTCTTTCATTTAAGATCTCACTTTCTCTCATACAATATTTTACTTTCTCTCTCCTATAATTTAATCTCATAAAATCTCTCCTCAACTTTTTTTTCATTTTTATTATATGTAATATCACACTTTCTCTCTTCTCTAATATCTCATCTTTTTTTTTTATTTTCTCTCTTATATAATATCTCTGTTTCTTATATAATATAATTTTATAACTTTTTCTTTTCTCCAATTTTATCATTTTATTTCTCCTATAATTTCTTACTTTCTCTTTCTCTAATATCTCTTTTTCTCTTTCTTATAATATAATTTTATAACTTTCTCTCTCCTTCAATTTTTTCTCTTTTTTAATGTATTACTTTCTCTCTTTTATATTCTTCTCCTTGGCTTTCCTTTAATATTTTAACTTTATTTCTCCTTATTAATTTTCATTTCTTCTCTCCTAATATCTCACTTTCTCTGTCCTCCAATATATCACTTTTCTCTAATTTTCTCCTTTTTTTCTTTAATATTATAATTTTCTCACTTCTCTAATTTTCTCATTTTCTTTCCTCTAATCTCATTTTATTTCACATACAATTTTTCTCCTTTCTCTAATATCTTCATTTTCTCTTTCCTCAATATCCTCGTTTCTTTTTCTTTCTCTAATCTCCTCTCGTTCTTTTTTTTTTACTTTCTCTCACATAACTCTCATTCCCCTTATAAACATAAGTTTATTATGAATAGATTTTGACCTTGAATCAAATATGAATGTTAAAATTTTAAACATACGACTCTTAGAATCACATTTTACGAAATGAGGCAAGTGATAAAAATATTGAATGCTTGTAAGTGAACATTGAAACTCAGAATTTTTAGAAGAAATAAAATATTTTGCTCGACACGAGGCAATCTGCAACCCTTTTATTAGAATCAAGCATACTAATCCATTCATCTTTGCATTAGCACGAAGTATTAAATTATATGGTTAAAAAATAAACAAAATTCAGTCTTAATAACACATTAACCATGCATGTATAGTAACACATCTTGATTATATCTAACAATGGTGATTATATCTAAAAGTAGGTTGTAATAATTTTGTGATCAAATGGAAAAAAAACCTTGATTTAAAATCTTTCATAAAGTGCAAATCTTGTGGTATTTACTTTTTACATTGATAACCGTTATTTGGCATTGACTTGTCCCCAATGCTGGAATTCAAACTTTACAGAAAAAATGATTTTCAGGTAGTGATATAGAATTAAGGGCATACAAGTGCCAAAGGATTTCAGATTAAATAACATCAAATAGTTATTAGATCATGTAACAGAAAAATTATTAGATCACAATGATTCAACAAACAAATGATTTGGTGATATAAGGTGTTAAGAGCATTGTAGCAACCATGGCTTGATATTTGTATATAGGAGAAAATAAAAGAAAATGACTTGCAACAAAGCATAACCTTGGTAACATACAATATACATACTACTATTTTAAGCAGACACACATTCACTTTCATAGATACATGCAACATCAACACCATAGGAGGTAGGTTTCCACCACAAGCTTTCAGTGAAGGCCCATGGTGTGTGCAGTGTTTGATCCATGGAGGCTATAAGTTTGACTGGGGACAACCTGAAGAACACCTGGTTGTTCTGCATATCAATTAACATGAAAGAAACAAAAATCTGTTAGAAGCTTATCTGCATGAAGAAATACTTCTTGCTTCCCTCTCCCTTTTTTCTAAGTCGTGAATCACATTAATGATATATATGGATGTCTAGAGCAGGCTAATATACAGTTCTTTTCATAATACATTTCAAGGCAAGAAAACAAGCACATTTGGTGGCTAAAAGCTGTGGAAACAACTCTTGGAGGAAACAAGAAGGCTAAAACATATTAATAAATTGGATGTAATTACAGATTTTCATTGCCTACACATACTGTATACTAGTACATGACTGCCTTGTACATTTAAAACATACTAATAAATTGGTTGGCTGACATATTGCCATCCTATTTCTTCTAAAAAAAGGTACATGGCTAAAAGCTATCATTGAAAAATTTAGCTAGAAGTTCAGAAAGGTTGCCTTGCAAACTCAATAGGTTCCCACAATGCATCCAGCTAAACAAGAACTCAGCGAGAACAAAGCTTAACCAATATCGTTCAGTGGTACCATGTTCAGGTTGTAACCCCCTTTTAAGGGTTCATCTTATCCTTCAAGTACAATGCAACATTTTCGAAGGTTACTAAATGAAACTAATGTAGGTATCATCAGCAGTCCTTCAGTTGTATGCAAAACACACGACATCAAGTTCATATATTGAAGACCTAGAGGTCCAACTATGTATACGCTTATTAGTTACAGGGAATTAATAACAGGGAGAAAAAAGATGATTTATCCTCACAAAAATCCTTTGTATTCACTGATAGATACCTAGGAAGCTAAATGAATATACACTAATCCCTGGTGTAGCAATCCCCTAAGTGAAGAACATGTGAGAAGTTGCACTTCAAATCAACAAAGTTCCTTTTTGCTTTCCTAAGCAAAGTCCAAATTCAATTATGTGGATCTCCTACAAGTCCATGAAACAATGTGATCTAGAACAAGAACAGGCTTATGGGCCTTATGCCCTCTAATCATTAGCCTTTAATTATGGGCTTTGTGCCTTCAGTTTAGTTATGAGCCCAATAGGATTTCCTTGTCTTAGATTTCCTTTTAATTAGTTTTCCTTTTGTTTAGACTTCCTAATTATTTGGTATATGAGGTGTTTAAAATCCTCTAAAAACTCCTGTATGATTAACTTTGCTATTAGCATATTTTCCCTAAGTAGATTCAAGTCTCCATCACGATGTTTCCAAATTCCAGACAGAGGTTTCAAATTCAACTAAGAGTCTCGTAAACAAGACAGCAACGAATCTTAAGCACAAATAGAAAATATAAAAATTGAAATATGACAGAAAACGTAAAAATGCCACATATTTGACTTGGTGAGTATATACTGGTTATCCAATAGTTAAAATAAGAGAGAAAATAATAACAGTAAAGGTCAACTGACAAAGCCCTCAGAAAAAAAAACAACTGACAGCTAAGAGACAATAAAAAAGTGGGAATTGAAAAACTATAGAAGAGGTATCTAAATGAAAAAAAAATGGCTCCAGGTTAGGTAAACCTAACAGAGCAGGAGTTCTACAAAATGGTAAAGGTATTCTCTGGTGATAAAACAAAAATATACTGATTCTTATCAGAAAATTTAAGCAAATGTTGCATAGAAGGCACAAAACATTAAAAATTATATTTTAGAGAGGACAATCAAGTTTGGTTGCATTTTTAACGGAGGGGGAATTTTTCCCCTCCATTTACCTCCATTTCCCTCCAAAAGTCCATTTCTTTCAACGCCGAATTGGAGTGTAAAGAAGGGGAAAGAAATATTTAAAACACATTTTCAATTTTGACCATACGTAGTTAAATATATAAACACATACGTCCAACAAAAACTATAATTCTCCCCCCTTTTAGTCATGACATCCAAACAAGGTTAATTCTTTTTCATTTCCTTTCCCTAGTTTCCCTTCCCTTCCCTTAATGATATGTTAAATCAAACAGACCCTTAGAGGGTAAATGAAACCAAACAACTATGAATTTGATTCCTGTGACCAATATGATATAAAGAAAAATCAAAAGACTGAAATCACGAAGATTCGTTTTGTATATCATCATCAAAGTAGTTATGTAAATGAATTTGCAGGAAATGGTTAAACCTTCCTGTTGGCCTAAAGAGAACTTTTCATTGAGGAATATGATTGCAACACCAATGAAGGTCTAAAGAACACAGAACTTTAAACCACAATAATTTTTTATTCAAAGATAAAGACAAATAAATGATGCTCGGAAAATGGAAACAGATTGTTAATTAGAGACAGAAATATGATGATATGAGGTAAACAAGATGCACAATTTATCCATAACTAGCAGGACAATCTAGAAAGAAGAGAAGAAACAACTCAAGATCCAATCTTTAGCCATGTTCCAGAAACATCAAAATCATCTCAGCACCATCTAATTAAATTCTTATTCCAGAGGCCCAGAAGAAGAGCGAAGATTACTATCGATCAAATGAAACTTAGAAAACAAAAACGAAGCCCTAAGACAAATCGAACCTTTATCTGATTCTACAACAATCCAACACCTGCAACGCACCAAGAATAAACCCAAAATCCATGATCAAAAAAGGAAAAAAAAGGATAGGCAACTCACTCGACAACTCCTCAATCTGCTTGGGGGTCAATTTGGCGGAGAATCCGCTCGTCGCATGCTTGTAGTGATATATGACGGCGTCCCTGGCGGCCTCCTCGCTGCAAATAACAACAACAAGCTCAAATAGTCATTGGCCTATTAACCCTGGCAGAGCATCAAAATATGGGAGAAACCTTCCGAGGACAGCGGCGAGGGTCCGGATGTTGAAGGCCTCGTGCTCCTCGGCGTGGGGCTTCTGGACGTAGACGATCTGGACGGTGGCCTCCTCCGCCATGGCGATCCAGAGAGAGAAGAAAAGGAGGAACGAGGCGGCGGCGACGGGCGTCCGCGGAGGGCGATGGTTCATTGTTTCTTTCTTCTGGTTTTTAGTTTTGGACCATGTCCAGTTCCTTAGCATGAGACCAAATCTCACTTCAATTCACGACGACAAGACTAGGAAAAGGTTTTTGATATTTAATAATAATAATAATTTTCACTTTTTTTTTTTTTGGGTATAAGGGTAAAACCCCACCGATTTCCAGGGCTACTAGCACCTAACTAATCCAGTGTTCGGACGGGTGCGGCGAAGGTAAATTCTGGCCAAAATGGTCTCTCTGGGGGCGTTTGGTTGGGGAATAGGACCAAGATTAAGGTCTTATTCCCCATGGTTGAACCAAACACCCATTTAATCTATTAGGTGGGACCCACAGCATTTATTGTGCTGAGAATAAAAAAGTAGAGACAAATATATTCCACCATCTACATGGATTAAGCTTATTCCTACTGGATTAAGAAAATGAGACTATTTGATGGATTAAAAAAAGTTAATCCATTTACAGTACATATACAACCAAACGACCCCTCTGGGAATCGAATCCGGGGCTACTAGTCTCGTCCTCCCAGGGCACAGTCCCGCTAACAACTGTGTCAACCACTCTTGGTTAATAATTTTCACATCTCACAATAAGATAAGTCGCCATGTATCCTATAAATATACTACAATAAAAAGAATCTATACTATATTAAAAAAATGTAATATAAGAAGAGGACATTTGGCAACAAGGTGAGTCCATGTGTCTTATAAATATTATAACTAATTAAAATATTAATTTCTTATAATTCCTTCGTAAATAATTGGTTTTATAACTAATCAAGGTTAGTTATTACTCATATTAGTAATCTTGTAAACCCCCTTATAAATAGAGAATAAATTTGAACACATGTGCTTCATCATTCTCTCTTTTTTGTATGAGATTTTTATGTCTATTTTTTACTTGATAAATAATATTTTTAGTTAAATTATAATGTATCATAATTTCAAAGATAATTTATTCTTGATTTAGTTCTTTAATTTTTTTCGATAATGAAGATATGATTTTCTCTCGTACATTTAATTTATTTATTATATTCACTAATAACATCTTATTACTATTTTAGAAATATAGTTGGGTTAAATTTATAAAACATTGGATTGTTTCCGGGACTATATGGCATAATTTATATTGCATATTTTTTTCTATATACGTTGGCATATTTGTTTATAATCATTTAATAATAAATTATTTCTTTCCAAATTATTATTCATGCAAAAGCATAAATATTTTGTAATATATATA
>LTAE01013440.1:0-12589 GCA_001647135.1 Pontederia paniculata
TCATAACCTCAAAAAGAATATCCACCTAAATTCTTTAAAATTCATATCCTCAAATTTAACATTAAAAATCATTTAGTCCAATCCTCATTTAATGATCTAATCATCCAAAATTGTAAGATCAATATCTATCTTTATCTACTCATATAAAAGATCACCTATAGGCGTTTCATCCTCAAGACATTCTTCATTTGTACTATCCCTAAATAACCTCCTTAGGAATCATGTTATATCATTCTTTGGGACATTGTCATATCAATTTTAATCATGACTAAACTTCAGTATTCATCTTTCACTAGAAAATCAATCCTAATCAAAATCCAAAAATTCTTCTAACTTCTCCTCATCATTTAAGATAAATTCTGAGGTCACCTAATCCTCAAACATTAAATTCTTGATAACCTCCTTAGAAATCATGTTATATCTTTTTATTAGGACAATGTCATAACTTTTCCTTCATAACTAATCCTCAATATTCATCATTCGTTGGGGAATCAATCCTAGTTAAAATCCAAAAATTCATCCAATTTTTCTTCTCATCACTTAAAATAAATTCAGATCATGATAACCTCCTTAGGACTTAATCTATATCTTCGATGGTGCAGTGACTCTTCGTGATGCTTGCACATGGACTCTATCTATTTGGAGACAATTAAGAAGTGTCTCCCATTAGGCTCTGATACCTTACTGTAACGCCCCCAAATCCATATCCCGCCACCTGGCAGAGACAAGTTATCACCTAGGACAATTAAGTATGTCTTCGCGGGGTACTCTCGCACTCAAAAGGATTATAGGTGCTATGATCCATCCACCAAAAGATACTATGTCAGTGCGAATGTCACATTCTTCGAGTCAGTAGGCTACTTCACTTCGTTTGGTTCTCGTCTCACTTCTTTTGAGATAGACACTGAAGTATATCTTCAAACACCCTCTCAGATCCCCACTATGGAGGTGCCTATCTAGAGATTTCAGCACGTTTACAATCGTCGCCCTAAATATGTTCCCTCTACTCTCCCTGCTCATGCGCATGCGCCATCACTTATCAATTATCATGTTTGAGGTAAATCTTGAACACGATATTATTACTGATAGCACTCCAGTTGTTGTCTCTGCAGGTGATGAATTAAAAGAGGTGAGCTCAGATAACCAAGTTAACGACTCTACTCTTGCTCTTGAGGATGTCACCGATGATTTAGATGCTCCTATAGCTATGAGGAAGGGCAAACGCTCCTGCACATTGATCGACTCTATCTTTAGTCATCTATCCATAGAGAAACTCACACCCTCTTATCAACAGTTTGTTCTAGGGCTCTCTGTTGTAGATATTTAAAACATACCACGAGGCCATTCATGATGCTCGGTGGGTGGACGCCATGCAAGAGGAGATGTCTGCTCTTCAGTCCAGAGGCACTTGGACTCTTGTCACGCCCCCTAATGATGCAGCAGTAATAGGCTATAAGTGGGTGTTTACCGTCGATCATAATTTTGATGGTTCTGTGGAGCGCTATAAGGCTCGTCTGGTGGCAAAAGGATACACACAGACTCACAGTGTTGATTATTTTGACACCTTCTCTCCTGTGGCTAGATTGGCCATGGTCCGAACTCTTTTGTCTGTCGCAGTTAGCAAAGATCGGCTCCTTTTTCAACTTGACGTGAAAAATGCATTTTTATATGAAGAGGTTTACATGCAGCAACCACCGGGTTTCACGGATGAGGGGGAGTGTCACAAGGTTTGCAAACTACATAAGGTAATTTATGGTCTGAAGCAAAGTCCGAGATCTTGGTTCCAGAAACTCTCGGAGAGATTAGAGCAAGGAGGGTTCATCCGTTCCACCGTTGATCATTCACTTTTTGTGAAAAAACATCTCGTGGCAGAGTTGTGCTCTTGGTATACATTGATGACATCATTGTCACGAGTGATGATTTACAAGGCATCTCTTATACTAAGTTCTTTCTTGGACAACATTTTGTTACAAAGCATCTTAACTATCTTCATTACTTTCTTGGCATAAAGTTTGCTAGAAACCGTAGAGACCTACTTATGCACTAGAGGAAATATGTTACCGACCTACTAAATGAGACATGAATGTTGGGATCACGTCCTGCCATGATACCCATGGATCCTAACATTCAACTTCATGATGATGGTATAAAAAATGTTGATGCAAGAAAACATAGAGGTCTTGTTGGGAAACTTATTTATCTCATTGTCACACGGCCAGATATTTCTCTTGTTGTAAGTAGAATTAGTCAATTTATGGACAAGCCAACAAAGGTACACCGGGATGTATCCATCATGATCCTTAGATATTTAAAAGCAGCGTCAGGAAAAGGACTTCCCTTCCTGAGTGGGAAGCCTTAGATATCACTATATATGTTGTTGTTGATTATGTTGGATGTCCAAATGACAGAAAGTCCACCACAATTTTTTGTATATTTATGGGGGATAATCTTGTTACTTGGAAAAGCAAGAAACAAACTATGGTTGACAGATCTAGTGCATAGTCTGAGTATAGAGCCATGACCCAAGCTACTGTAGAAGTGATATGGGTGAAATTCGTCATGAATGATATTCTAGTAGAGGTGCCTCTCCCAATGCATCTAAAGTGTGACAATCAATGTTGCATAGGTACGGGTACGGTACCGGTACCGGTACCCGGTACGGGTACGGGTACGGGGTACGACAAAATTTGAAAATATAGGGTACGGGTACGGCTAATATATATCATAAATAATATATAAATATTGAAAAAATAATATATATAACATAAAAAACTGAATTTTATAAGTTTAAATATTAAATTAATCTTAAAGAGTTTGAAAACATAATAAGGAAAAAGTATATTAAAGACAAAAATTATTTAATAAAACTGTCCATAAATTTTATTAAAAAATGTAATAAATTAATGCCAAAAAAGACACCACATGTCAAAGTATGAGCTGCCCCTTTCTTATGACAAATAGTTGTCCTTTTTTTATTATATGAGTTGTAACCCTTTCCATCCTTGGAAAAGCAACAGGTGTTTTTTTCCTGGCAAAAAAGAAACCTTTGGACAAAAAAAACTGTTTTCTCTTTGTTTATCCGTTCGGTGTTTTTTCCTGCTTTCTCCCCTCTTCTGATTTAAGTTCAAGGTAAGGACACTGAGTTTTTCCTCCTCCACCTCTCGTAACAACGTTCAAGAGGAAGTTCATCATTGCTCTTTATTTCCTCTCTCCCGCTGTTTTCTCTTCTTTTATTTCCTCTCTGCCGCTGCTGTTTTTCCTTCTTCTCTTCTTTGCATCTCCTTTTTTTTTCTTCTCTTCTTTTAGGGCAAAATCTGCAGATTTTCTTTGTTTTATGTTTGATGATGAGTACCCAAAGACGTCCCCAAACACGTACCCAATTTTTGAAAATATTTTTTTATTCTCGGTACGTACTGGGACGTACCGGAGCCGTACCCGTACCGGGTACGTACCCGGTACGGGTACTTCTTTGAGTCTGGCGTACCGGTGCATCACAACAATCAAGCAGCTTTATTCAAACCTAACAATCCTATTTTCCATGAAAGGACGAAACATGTTGAAGTTGACTGTCATTACACTAGAGACATGATCGAGAAAGGTTTTATATCCCCCTCATATGTATCATATGGTGATCATACAACTGATGTATTCATTAAGCCACTTCCTGGGATAAAGCAAGGTTTTCAAACTCGAGAGTTTACGTAGACTCGTTTTACGTCCGGTAAACTCGAGTCGTAAACTCAAGACATAAACTCGTAGTTTCTATGTACAAGCTTATAAATAAAAAAATATTATATCCTAAAGTCTTTTAATTATAAATATTTGTATGTAGGTATAAATAATTTATACTTTATATTTTTACACCTCATATATATAAAATAAATCTCCTAATGTATAATTCCACGACTTCTTTTCAGTTATGTCCTCAAACACTAGTTAAATTCATAAATAATAAAATTGCCGAGTCTACATGTGAAATCGGCCGAGTCTACCCGATTCTGTCCGATTCTACCGAGTTTACTCCGAGTCTACCCGAGACTACCTAATCCGATTTTGAGTCGAGTTCACTCGGTTTTACACTCTAGAGTCTTAAACTCGTACGATTCTACGAGTTAGAATCGCGATTTTGAAAACCTTGGGATAAAGTTCGACAAATGTGTTTCTAAGTTGAGCATAACAGATATCTATGCTCAAACTTGAGGGGGAATGTTGAGAGTTAACTTGTAGCCTAAGAAAAGGCCTTTTATGGTAGGCTAAGAAAGACTTTTATGGTAGTTTTTAATTTTCTTTTTTGTATTTCTTCCTTTGGTCTCTTTTATATAAGATCTCAATTACGAATAAGAAATAAACTCCCCAATTTCCACACTAACTTGATTATAAACTATGGATATGTCCTTACACACTGCAACTTGTGATATATTTTGCTGACTACAGAGTTGCTTTTCTGTTTTACTTTTTAATAAAGCTTGTTTTCTAACATCCAAACATTTCGGAATAGCTAGTTATAGATATAGTATCTTTCTCAAATCATTTTCCAACAAAAGCCACACTTGAATATCTCAAGTTCCCCTATCAAAAGGAATATTTCCATGTTTATTGAAACTTTTTTCTTATTTTTGAAGCATATCAGTATAACATTTGACATTTCTTTGTTATTACCTCATTTTCTTATGAAAGCACTGATTTTCACATTTCTCTAGTATAATTTTGTTTAAATGTTTCGTGGCCGATGACCTTTTTCGGCCTTTATGTGCCATTCCTGTACACATATTGCTTGTCAAGATATAAAAAACAACATTACTTTTAAAACTATGTGTCTGCTAATTGTTGAGCTTTTTCTAACTACAAAAAAGTAATGACAATTGACATAGTTCCTTGGCTCAGACATCTATCTTGTTTTTTAGTTCCTAGTTTCTGTCCTTTCAGTAGTTGACGATACAAAGCTCGTTACCAAGGTGTGTATATGTCTTTAGATACTTTTTCTCACCCTATTTTGGTTGGCTACTCAAAATGATATGTTAACATCATCAATCAGATTGTAATACGTGAACTGCAAGAAACTAGTGCTGGATAAGGTAGTCTGCTTTCCCGTTTGCTAGCCATCTGCTTGATGTTGCCATCACGAGATAAAGTTTCCGATTGCTAGCCATCTTAAAGTTTCCCGTTTGCTAGCCTTGAACTGCTAGAACAGAATACAACCAGTATTAAAGTTGCTCCATCCACGGTGGGCACGCTTTTTCAGACCAGACCTTCTGACATGTCTGGACCTATGCGTCCCGTCTCTCACACAGATTCTGTTTTGCTTATGCAAATTATAGCTAGTAATTCACAAACACTGGCTGAGTTCTGTTCGGGTTACAGAGTGATGCGACGGAGACTTTTTTCTAAACTAGGTCCAGATCAAAACCCAGATGTTGATGGCAAGGTCTCCCCAACTGACAATGAGAATGACAATATATGTCGTAGAAACACACAGTTAACCACAGAAGGCAAGAAGGATCCATATGTTAGGAGACATGATTTGTTGGTTGAGAGTGGGTTTGCTGAGGTGATATGACTTGTCTTATTCATAAATATTTGCATATCCTTATCCTTAATTTGGCATTGTTTGTCCTTCTAGTCATTTATCAACATAAAAAGGATAATGTATTGATGTATGTGCAAGCCAGGAAAAAGTTTCTATATTTTTTTTTGCGAGATAAGAAAGAGATGAGATCTCCTAGCCATTTGTATTTTTTATATGCATTTCAGCATGCAAAATTAGCAACTGACTGTTATATGTGAGTTAGATGAGAAAAATGGTTCAGGAGGCTGACCAGAGAGAAAAATCATGTGATTTCAAATCAGCCTTCCCTTTATATTTGCATGTCATTGTCCTGGCACTCTTGAATAGTAGTTTTCTCAGCAAGATTTTAAAGAAACTAACTCTTTTTTTTTTCGTCTTATTATACTGCAATACCTCCTTCAAACTTATATCGAGACTGCGGGTGAGATACTCCAGTCAAAATTTGGAAAATAAGTGATTTGTAAGGCTATAATTTTTATTATGTTCCTTTAGCATTCATATTCTCAATACTTTGTAAGTCCCCCGGGATGAAGAAGACTAGAAGAGTTTCTGTATTCAAGCTCAGATACTGAAGATCATGTCTGTCTATTCTTTCAGTGGCTGCAAAATTAATGTCATGAATAATTTCATGAATCTCATTATGTAGCTTATATGCAAAGTATATTCCAAACCACCCAAGTGTTTGCTTTTTATAAGGGAGACAATCAGTTGATGATAAAAATTGCTAATTTTATTAGGAAGTTGATTTCACGACTTTCGAAACCATCTTGGGTAATTAATTTATTCTGTTGCACCCTTCGAAAAGAATTTCAGTCTGTTGCCTAACAAGAGCCTTGCTGATTTTATTTAGCAATCTTTGGTATTCAAGAGTTCTCGTTCATTCTCTTTTTTTTCACTTGAAACTTCAAAAGCTATATGTTATTTTTTCAAAGTTTGTTCCTTGAAACACTTTATGTGTGTTGTATACCAGAAGTTTTCATTGTGGTTTTCTAGATTTTTATTTTATCTATGCAAGATTATCACATAAATCCTCCCTAAAAAGGATTGTTTACATAAAATACACTGCATGTAATCTCTTGTTGGAGCTAAGAATCACTCTATTCTTAAAAACAAGAGCATGCAAAGAAAATTAGCTTTAGATTATCCACTATTAATGTTCACGCTTATTTGTTCCTAAGTTCGAGCTCACTGTTGTCGAATTTAGCTTTAATTTTTTATGTTTCTTCGTGTGCCATCTCATTTTGAACTTGAAATTCAAATGCTTGGCAATGAGGCTCATAGTACTCTCTATGCATTTGGAAGTTAAAAACTATCTCAACAGACTTTTATCTTTAATTTCTCTGTTAACTTTTATCTTTAGTGAGATCGAAAATTTTATTAACCAAAAACTATACATTTCTCTAGTGCAGGTGACTGTTGGTGGAACTAATGGCATTTTGTTACTCTTATCTGGTGGCTTGGATGATTTGCATAAGGCTATAGCTTCTTTGGAAGTCCTTCTGAAGATTACCGAATCTGAAGTTAAACATGTTTACGAGAATTTCAATTCCAACTAGGTTATCAAGAAACTGGTCCTCGACTGTCCAGTCTTTGCTGCTACACTATGGAAAATGGCTTTGGGAGGAAAATGTCACATTTGGGCTCAGGGTCAGAAACTGATTCCATTGATAATCTATTGATGCACACATGCTATATTTTGTTCTTGCAGTGATAAAGGTGGTTCTAGCATATCTAGAATAATCAGATTCTAAGGTGAGAGACATGCCAAAAGCTGAACTTCAACCATTAATAAATTCTGGTGTTCTTAGAGCACCTGCAAATAAACCACTGGACAAGGATCAATGACTACTGAGGGATTAAATCTGAAAATTTTAGCTTCCAGCTGGATTATTGGAGCTCTTTAAGTTTCCCATAAAAAATGTAATACTAACTGCTCATTTCTGTGCATTTTGTTCATAGTATTCAATGCATTATATTATTTATTAGAGGATTGTTAAGCATTTGACTAATATTTAGGAAGAAGACCTTAAAATTTATGCTTCCTTCCCATGTGGCTGTGAGTTGATGTGAATTCTCTTTACGTGAAAACCGAAAGCCATAAGGGTCGAGGCTATTACACTTGATCAGGATATATGCTGCTGAGACAACTGAAACTGCATAGAGTACTACTGGTTAACATGGGCCACAATATACTTCATATGTATTCTGAATTCAGCTCATAAAGAGGTGATTCAGATCCTTTTCTTCTATAGCTTCTGCAGGCATCGACATGAAATGGCTTGTGTTCCTGTGGCCTCAGGGGTATCCGAGGCCTCTGGTGTGGATAGTCTGGAAAGAGCACGCAGTCGGATGGATCGAAGAGCGGCATTCCGGCTTGAGATGCTCGTGTAGCTCGCAGGCAGCTCTCTATCACCCTGCATTCTTCCTTCAGTCTCTGCTGAACCTCCTCCAGGACAGCCATAAGAGCCCTCTTCGGCTGTGCCTGGTGTGCTGCTGCAGTGCTCTGATTCTGAGTGCTGTACTGGGGGGTCTTGTGAGAGCTTGGCTGGCTCTTCCCATGGCACTCTTGGCAGTAGTTGTCCTTCCTCTCAGAATTGAAGACTTGTCTTTTGGCCCTGTCAGATAGGCATCCATATGCCTGCAAATGTAAGTGGAAAAGATAGCTGTGAATTTTTATCTTGATACTACTATGTTGTGGAGCATAATGTGCTCAAACTTGTTTCCTTCCCTAATTTGCGTGATAATGTATGCTGCAGAGGGGGTACATTATTTACCATCAATGATATCATTATTGGCTGACAGTGGATTGAGAATACCAAAGCGGCAGATACAGGTCAGACACTTAGCTCCATTGCCTCTGATTGCATCAGTGGCAAATTGTCGGAAACGGCATGCTCAAACAGCCACCATGCATTTATCGAGGCAGAGCCTCAAATAATTGCCCTCTGGAGGCTATTTTTTAATTGGTTGATTGCCTTCTGGATATCCACAGGGCAAAACACCACTACCAATGTGACCAATTGTTTGGATCATCCCGTTGCATTGCATTCAAGAGGTTAGTTCTACAGTTTTTAGTTCAACACATGGCTTAGCGATAACATTATGTGTAATGCTGTCTCCGGAGATTGATTTGTATCTCAAACTGGATTGGTCACTACTAATCTTCCAAATATTAAGTTAACACTGAAAAAGGGTCGAGTTTTGGAGAAAAATTTAAAAAATCGGATCGGTTCGGATCAGGATAATCAGGACGTCTCGGCAAACATAAATTATAGGACTTGCAATATGTGCTCAAGCAATGGATGTGAATTCGGAGCAAGCGAAGAATAGAGTGAATTGTGAATGTTTACCTCTGAGACGAGCTTGAATGCAACCTCAGCCTTTGGGTGGCCGTTCTTATCCGGATGAAGCTGCAACGCTGCCAGACATCACCAGCAGCTGTTAGCTACTATCAGTACCATGAGTGAGAGAGAGAGAGAGAGAGAGAGAGAGAGAGAGAGAGAGAGATCATACCAAGCTGACGGTATCGTCTCCGTATGACATCGATGCCCACATTCTCATCAACCTACAGACATACGCAAATTAATGTCGTTCAAACAGAAAAAGAATGAATAAAAGGATCAAGGAACAAAAGAGAAGAAGACATGGATGAGGGAATTATGTAACTGGGGGAGTAAAAGTTAAGAGAGAGAAACAATGGCTTAACTCTAAGAATGAGATACCAATCGACGAAGCCTCTGTTCACCGCAGCAGCCGGAGACCAGCGGCGATGGGTGCAGGACGAGAAGATGGACGAAATGGAGCAGATGTCTCTGGCGAGCTGCCCCTTGGGATCCTGTTCCTTATCAAATGCTGCTGCCATCCTTTATGCGGTCTAACTACGTCGTCAAGCTCTTGCTGCGCACCGTCTCCGCATGGTTAGTGACTACCGTGCTGGTGGCAGTAGGAGAGAGAGAGAGAGAGATGTTTTCGAAGGCGGTGTTTGCGGGAATCGATTTTGAAAATGAAAACGTTAATTGTGTGTGTGTGAGAGAGAGAGAGAGAGAGAGAGAGATTAGCGTTGGGTATGGCACGCGTAAGCCGGTTACGATGGCTTTTAAGCCAATTCTCGCGCGTCCATGGACCGGGCTACTGTTGGTCACGGCTGCTGCCATGTCAGCACTCGGCCACCGGCAGTTTACGGTCTTCTTCTTCTTCTTCTTCTTCTTCTTCTTGATAATTACACTTAAAAAAAATTCAATTCCAAGTGTTAACGAATTTGGCCCAAATTACTCCAGAAGCAAAAAAAATCGCCTTGTGAACTCGATTGTTGAACTAAATTAATCATGATTAATAAGAGAAAAAAAAGATATTGGGAATTGAGGCAGGTATCCTACTATAAGCATATTTTACTAGAAAAGTTATATTAGAAATAAGAAAGGTAAGTTTTAGATGGTCCTAACACATACATCTGTTACTTCAATGGTTTTGTGCTCAATCATGATCCTTCATACCAATAAATTATTCGATATTTCACAAGGAAAGTTCACATTCTCATGTTTCTATTATAAGATAAATTGAACTTTTAATATCATAATCCATACAAAAAAAAATAATGATACTTATTTGTTTGTCGAGAGAATCTATTACTCACAAAGTAGATTGAGAGAGAGAGAGAGAGCGCAGATATTACGAAATTGGTGTAGGTAGCTGAAGTAGGTGCGAGGAAAGAGGAAGCTACCGATTGTGTGGGCTCCATGCATCGTCGGAGGAACATATAGGCTGCATTTGGAAAGTAAAATTTAAGTTCTCGAGCAATAATTCATTTGAAACATTTGAACGAATTAAATAATTTAATTTTAATATATGCTCGAGTGAAGAAAGGAAAAAAAATGAATATAAATTTGGTAATAATATTTTTTAATGATATATTTAACCTAATATAATAAAAAGTTAAAAATAAATACTTTATGTTTAATATAACAAAATATTGTGTTAAACTTAAAACTAAAAATCTTAATAAGAAATAAAAATAGTCAAGTAGTAAAAAAAATCTAATTAGATTATGGAATTATTATAAAATTAAAGTTTATTAATTCAAACTAAAAGCTGATACTTAGAAATAAAAAGATAAATTTTAATTGTAATTAAATGTTAAAAGGAAAAAAAATAAGAGAGAATGAGGAGAGTGAAAAGTTTAATTAAGCATTTCAAAAGAGCATAAGGAGAGAAAGCAATGTCATGTTAAAGAAAAGAAAGAAGGTCATATAAAAAAATGATCCTTTGTAAAATAGAAACTGCGTAGGAATTAATTTCCAAAACTCGAGGTCATGCGCAGCGACAGAGCCAGAAATTTATATTAGCGGGTTCATTTTAACTATGATAATAATAAATAATCATTTATTGATCTTAACAAAACTAACCAATAAAAAGATACTCCAAAAAAATAACATATATAATGAACTAAAATATTTGTATTAAAAACAATAAATTGGAAGAAAGCCAGATGACTTAATGACGAGAAAGATGTGAAAAAGAACACCAACGATTTTTGTGATATAAATTTAAAAAATCATTAAACAATAAATAAAAAGATAAGTAAATTATTATATATAAAAATGGCATACAAGTTCTATAAGAATTCATAACTATATAACAAAAAATAATAAATACTAGATTAATTTGAAGTTATCTATAATGATTATTTACTTGATACTTAATATATTTGAAATAGGATAATTGGATATAATGACTTATTATTTGGAGGAAATTATAATTAAATGAAAAGTAATGATATAATTCAATAGCCATTTGAAAAAACATAAGGATTAAAAAAAGACTATACATATTTTATAAAAAGACAAATGAGATGAATATATATATATATATATGTGAGATAAGAAAATAATTAAATATTAGTGATTTTATATAGGGATAAAATTACAAATTTACCTAATAATATAAAATTTCAATGGCTACTAGGTAGAAATTGTACAATTTCATAATGGCAGTGAAAAAATATTCCATTTCTGGAGGTGACAGGATTTAAACTTAAATGAGTGAAATAGATGCTTTTAGAAAATAAGTTCGCGTGCTGCTGCCTAGATGCTTAGGTGGTCTCGGCATTCGCAATTTAAATCTTGTTACTACTTCCCTAAATGCTAAGCGTGTCATAGATATTCTTAATAAAGGAAAAAACTTATGGACACAATTGGTGCAATCAAAATATGGAGTACCACATCCCTGGAGACAAACCGTTCAAAAAGTCAAGGGTGCAGGAAGCTGGAAATTAATCCTAAGGGTAATGGAAAACATGAGACTAGGAATCAGAAGGCATATTGGTAATGGAATTAGTACCAATGTTATTAATGATCCTTGGATTTTTGATGTTCCTTTATCTCACATGCCTACGTTTATTAACATGGATACAATGCCTGTTCTTCTAGATTTATCTGTTAACTTCTTCATATCTAATTGCTCTTGGGACTTGGAAGCACTTAATGATTACTTTGGAGATTCTCTGGTTTCTAATATTAATTCTATCTTTCTTTCTTCTTACCCCGGTGATGATCAGTGGATATGGTCCCCAGATATTCATGGGGTAGCAACTGCAAAGTCTGTGTATAAATTCATATGCATGCCGGACTTCCCTCCCGATAACTCTGGATGGCCAGGGTGGAATATCATATGGCGTATCCCAGTTCCGCATAAAATCCAACATTTCTTGTGGAAGTTAGCTCACTCGCGTTTACCAACTCGAGATAGGCTGCTCCTATTCGATCATACCATGACCTCCCTATGTCCTCTCTGTTGTCAGGATTCTGAATCCAATATTCATCTATTCTTTGAATGTTCATTTAGCTCTCAGGTCTGGAATACATTTCAAGCTAAATGCAATTTTCAGTTCCAGTTTAGACTAACATGGGGCTTGGGAGATTGGATTCAGGAAGGAACAAATCTAGCGAAGGAAGATAAATTCAAACTATTATCCCTCTTTGCTTTCTGTCTTTGGACCATTTGGAAAACGCGTAATGACACCATATT
>LTAE01013441.1:0-12589 GCA_001647135.1 Pontederia paniculata
GCTTCATAGCTCATGGGAGGATTGTCTTCCCTGCATTTTGATCCTGTAGGCAAACATGTAAAATAGATGATGATTGTGTAGCGGTAGCATGATGGTGTTCGCGATGGATGGCTTGCTCATGGCATAGGTCTTGATTATAGGACAAATATTGGCTTCCGCAATGACATGTACATAGCATTGACCAGTGGATTGGTCAAAGAAGAGTCAAAGATGTAAGTTAGTAGCGCCACCAAGTCTGCATTCTGCCAGGTGGCGGGGTGTGGATTTGGGGGCATTACAATATCAATGTCTTTTTCATTCTCCCATTTCCAACTATTTCTCTCATAAAAAACAATATTTCTACTAATAATTACTTTATCAATAGAAGGATTGTATAAATGATAAGCTTTAGATTAAAGAGAATAACCAAACAAATATGCATTTCTTAGACTTATCATTAAGCTTTTGACACTTTTCATAATTATTCAAAGCATATGCAATGCATTCAAAAACCTTCAAGTGACTTACTGTTGGTTTTCTGCCTTTCCATGCTTCATAGGGAGTTTGATTTTGCACGGCTTTTGTTGGAGAAATATTCAGCAATATACTGCAGTTGCAATTGCCTCAACTCAAAAGATATTTGGAAGACTCTTCTCCTTTAATAAACTTCTTGCCATTTCCACAATAGTTCTATTTTTTTGTTTGGCAACACCATTTGCTGTGGTGTATATGGAGGCCTTTGAATACCATGTTCTTCACAAAAAAGATTAAATTCTTTATATAAAAATTCACCACCTCTATCCGTGCGAAGGGTTTTTATATGATATCCGCTTTCATTTTTCACAAGAGCTTTAATTTTTTGAAGACGTCAAAAGTTCAGATTTTTGTTTCAAAAAATATATCAAATTCATGCTAGAATAGTCATCAATAAACAATGCAAAATATTGACTTCCATCAGAGGATTTTGTTTGTATAGGGCCATATAAATCAGCTTGAATAATTTCAAGAGGATACTTTGCTCTATGAGATTTTCCTGCAGTAAATGATTTTTTGCATTGCTTTCCAAATATGCATCTCTCACATACGCCATCAAAAGAGTCAATTTCAGGAATATCAACAATCATATTTAATCTAGTCAATAGTTTCAATCCATTGATATTAATATGACCATACCTCAAATGCCAAAGTTGAGATTCTGATATTTGGTAAGCTGAAAATGCACAAATATATGAAAAATCAAGTGGAAACATGCGATTTTTTTGCCATAGGAACTTTTGCAATAATCAGTCCAGATTTTTTATCTTTAATCAAACAAACTTCTTCATCAAATAATATAGAATAACCACTTTCCATTAATTGCCCAATGCTCAACAGATTGTTCTTCAGACTAGGAGCATAAAAAATAGCAAGAAGAATTTTTTTCTTTACCATCATTTTGTTGAATAGCAATTGTGCCTTCACCCTCAACTTGCACAGTTTTATCATCTCCAAATATGAGGTGTTGTTTCTTTGACTTATCAAGCACTCTAAATATTGATCTCATGTCAGTCATATGGTTAGAACAACCACTGTCTAAAAATCAGACTTCATTTATATTAGAATGAGAATAGGCCATGAACAACTTGCATTCTTCTTATTTTTCTTCAACAAAATTTGCTTGTTTTGCTTTACTCCAACAATTTGCTTCAATGTGTCCATATTTTCTGCAATGATAACATTGAATTTTGCTCTTGTAATCATTTGATTATTGTTGTTTTTGCTCACCTTGCCCATCAAATTTTCCTCTACCACGACCTCTTCCACGAAATCCACCTCGACTAGGGCCTCTATTGTTATCATATTGAGGTATATGATTAGACGCTTCTCCTTTGATTTTAAAAGCCTTCTCATCAACTTTTTCTATAAATCTTCTCATTCTTGTTTCATGTGCTTGCAAGGAACCCATTAGTTCATCAAATGAAAGAGNGATGTTCCTTGATACGCTTTTTGTAATATATCCCGTGCCTGCTTTGAGGTAGTTGCTGTTGTAATTCTATAAAAAAGTGTCTCATGTAGAGTTTGGTGAATGAGAAATAGTGCCTTAGAATCCTTCTTTTTATTTTTATTTAATCTCGCTTCTTCATCTGGATCTGCTTATCCATTCTCAACAAAATCGCATAGGTCTTGTGACATGAACAATGTCTTCATTTTTATATTCCAAAACTCATAATTGTCATCTTTGAAAATAGGAATCAAAGGTTGAGAGAAACTTACGCTGTCACCATTCACAGCCATATCTTGCAGAATTTTTTGACAAACACTTCTGTGGGCGTGTTGTTGTTGCTCCTCTTTTTGCCGGCTAGAGGATCAAATAGTTGCACTTGCTAGCAACTAAAAAAAATATGCAAAATAGCTCTTCAAACTTTTGCCTGAGTGTGTCGCAACCTGCTATGATACCACACTTGTTGGAGATTAAGAACCGATAGGAAAACTATTTTACAAAAACAAAGTCAAAGAACAATTTGATAAAAATAAAATTACTATCAACTTGATTGCATTAAAATTCTGAAAATAAAGTGGCCTATAAATAGGCATACAATAAAGAAAATGCAAGATAAGAACATGGAGATAGTGGCTAAAAAGGTGGGAAAGAACATGCCACAAATACCATGATTACAAATAAAACATGGGACACATCACTAGCACCACTAACAACACCACTAACACACTCTTGCAACACCACTAACAACACTCTTACAACCCACTAACAACACCACTAAAAAATAAGTCATGTCACGTTGGCGCTGATGTGAACAATATTTTGAATCACATTTCAACAATGTAAAGAGTGCAAGTAATAGAATTGAGGGGGTATGATAAAAAGTTAAAATAAAATAACACCCTTATGAGCAACACATCTAAGGTCGGCATTAGCATGTCTCTATTGGCTTCATAACATGAGAGACACATCTATTGTCATTAAGGCATCACTAAATTGCCACCAGTAGTTAATTATCTTGTATTGTCACACCCAAGGTTGTCAATATCGAGAATTAAATTGTAATTTTGTAAAACTTTAAGAGTTTACCCTTTAATTGTGATTTAAATAGTAACAGATTCATATTTTTAGTAGACTCATGAATTGATTCATTAAAATAATTAAATTTGATTGAAATCATAAATTTTATAGTAAAATTGTAGATTCAATGAATTAAAAATTAGGATTTTGATAGGTAATTTTAGTGAAAAAATGGAGAAATAAGTGTGACTACAACCTATATCGATACACACAATTCTTCCATCCCGAAGACTCTCAATCCCTAAAAGTACTATATATATTTAGCTGAGATAATTTTATTAGGATTACAAAAAGGAAAGATATAATTTGATTAGGATTAGGAAAAGGACATCTAGGAGTCAAAGTAAAATTGATGTCCTAATATTTTTCTAATCAATTTAATATTACTAATCCTATCTTAAGTAGTCTTTAAGGGACTTCTAATCACATTCAAAGTATATTTAAGGGATTTTTTTTCCCTGTAAATAGGATCCAATCCTCCACTTTGTCCCATATTTTTCCTCTTCTCAAAATTTCTCTTCATCACTCTCACTCTTTCGCCTAACACGGACCGCGCTCAACCAAGACGCAGGCCGTGTTTGTGCATGGTTTACAAAATGAGTCGGGGTGGAAAAGAAAAGGTCAAACACGGATCGTGTCCAATATGAATATGGGCCGTATAGCTCCCAAGTCAAGGTTCATACCAAAACACAAACCGTGTCCGGATGGGACACGGACTGTGATGACTCCACGCGACAAAGTCCTGGCATAAATAAACTAATGTTATGACTTTGAATCCATCTTAAACTACCCTGGGCTCCTCTATTTAACTTAGGACCATGGGATTTCTACCATAAGCCATTATTCCTTCCACAAGTTTCTCTCTCTCTCTCTCTCTCTCTCTCTCTCTCTCTCTCTCTCTCTCTCTTGGAGACTAGCAGAAGAGAGGGCGGCCACCAACGACAACCTAAAGAAGAAGAAGGACATCTACCACGAGCGAGGAACGAAGAACCAGGAACAAGGAGAAAAGGTTAATGATAATTAAATATATAATTAGGATCATCATTAAAGTTCTCGATATGTAATAGAATAATAATTAATATAGGTTTGGGGACAACATAATTACTTTTTTCTTGGATTGCTTATTGTTTTAAAGGATTAATGAATTCTCGCACTCTCAGCATAAAATTATATTCAAATAATTGTGACGAACCCCCGGACATGAGCCATATCATTTTTTAACACCGTCCGTGCTCGGAGGACTCAAGCTGCGTCACCCATGACGTTGGTCGTTTCCCTATTCAAACCCAGAACACGATAGGACGCGGACCACATTGCTTTTCCGACGCAAGTTGTGTTCCTCCTGTTGAAATAGAGAAGAAATCAGAACACTAAACATATCGTGTCTTTCAGCAACTCGACCCATGTTCTTTATAAAAAATGGCGAATAAAGTCTTACCCCTTACCCGGACCACATCACCTCTAATGCGGCCCATGTTCCTATATCGCGTTAGGTTGAATGTAACCCTATTGTAACGCGGACGCGTCAGCCGAGAATTGTGGCCATGTTCAGCAGAACCCTTTCGCGTCCAAACATGAAGATTGTACATGACATCACCTGATGCAAGCCATGTTCCCACACAGAAAATGGATAAATGATTTATTTTGTATATTGTTCTTATATGATTTAATTTATTGATTGCTTGGAAATGTCGTGATGAACGGTGTAGGTTTAGTGGTCACCAAACAAACACCTATCTATATTCATGATAGGGTAAAATCAATTAATTATTGGATTGAACTTAGGCTTGGAAAGGATGATCCCCTATGAATTAACAGATTTATCTCTATTATTAATTGAATTGAGTTCCTTCTGGGACTATTATATTATTTATGGAGATCTACTTGTGTAAGAAAGGGACCACATGGCCTAGTTAGCCATATTGCACTGAGAATAATTTGAATCTTCAATGAATTGATAAGTCTCACATTAATTGTAATGATTGTTTCACTTAAGGCAAGACAAAAAGAGAAAGATAAACTAATTCAAGGTTTAAATGATACTTGAATATTTTTAATAAGAATGATATGAGCATCATTGGAGAGATGCAATTGATATTCTTATCATAAATGGATACTAATATTTAAAGGTAATGTTAAAGGTCAAAGGTAAGGAATTGTTCTAGTTAAATTAATACAATCCTATTGTTAAATGTTATTTTTTCATCAACTGAGCACCTTATATATGATCTTTACATATTAAGTGTCAAAACTCACAGGAGGTTCATCTTCCTTATAAATTTAATTTTGCAGGCAATAGTTCAAAATAGATGATAATGGTGTAATGTTAACGTGATGATGTTCTTGATAAAGTGGCTTGCACATGACGAAATGTTCGTCTAGGGGCATTACACTCGATATTTATAATCTTGATCACTTTAAATGTAGGAAGAACTCAGATATATGTTGGCAAAGTCATTCGTCGGATCCAGATGTAAGTTATTCAATCATGAACTTCGGTTTTTTATGATGATGTAATCCAAATAGAATTGATTTTAAAAAATAGAGAAAGATAAATTGATTCAAGGTTTTAATGACATCTTTAATATATTGAATAAGGATGACATAGGCATTATTGGAAATGATGCAATTGATATTCTTTCCATCAATGGATATATATAATGAGAGGTAATGTTAGCGACCAAAGGCAAAGAATTGTTCTATTGAGTTAAGTCAAATTGATACAGTCCTATTGTTAAAAGTTATTCCTTTAATTACTCAGCACCTTATATATGATCTTTACATATTGAGTATTAAAACTCATGGGAGGTTCACCCCCCTTACGAATTCAATTCTACAGGCAAATAGTTCAAAATAGATGGTGATGATGCTGGATAGCGTGATGATGTTCGTGATTGAAGTGGCTTGCACATGGCATTGGTTCTGATATACTTCAAGTATTAGCTTGCACATTAAAATGTGTATAGCGTTGATCAGTCAAATGGGTCAACTGTATAGTCAAAGATGTAACTTTCGTAACGTCTCTAGGTGGCATTCTGCCAGGTTACAAGATGTGCATTTGGGGGCGTTACACTCGATATTGATAATCTTGATCACTTCAAATGTAGGAAGACCTCAAACATACCTTGGCAAAGTCATTTGTTGGATCCATATGTAAGTTATAATTACATGTAAATGTTCCTTTAAGAAAGAGAATTATGGTCACCAGAAGCCCTCAACCGATCGTTAATATATAATAGCCACAAAATAATTGGTCGTCACTCTTCGTTATAGGCTTCGCCCCTAAAAGTTTTATGTGACAATTTATGATTTCTAGTCGTTAATGTTGTTTAGGGACTAGCTTAATTCTTGTCTTTAAAATTGTTTGGGCGATCAGTCAACTTTTGTTGGTACAACTTTTAAGGGCCACCTATTTGGTCATCATAAGCAGGCTAGGGCAATAGTGCTCATGTCGTTAAAGGAAATTTTAAGGACTGTATGTATTTTCCCAAAAAATAGTACAAACCTATTTTTTTTCCCTAAACAATATAATTAACAACATTTTTAATGTATTTCAAAATATTTAAAAATAGAATCCCATATGATTTATATTTCAAATTATAAACATTTACACATATAAGTAATAACTTATTTAGGACATGCACATGTAAATTATTAAACATTAACAAAATATTCATATTTTAACGTTCAAATCAAATATGCATACAATTTTAAAATCCCAACATATTTATCCACCATTTGCATCCATTTATTTTTACACACATAATTCCAAATAGTTCCAAAGCAAAACAAGAAGAAGTGTTTATATATATGTTATTCAAATTCTCTTATGTTCATCTTCATTATGCCATTGTTCAAATTTGTCAAAACCTACTAAATCAAAGCTTAAGATATTACTATTAGTTTTAAAAAAAATTAAAAATAACTTGAAGATATTGGAAATTAGAACTACTTTTTTGTATTAATGAAAATTAGCTACATGGGAAATCATAATTAATTTTTTTGTTACTCAAGTTTCATCCAAACATATTTATTTGATGCTAACTTCTTTCTTAACCTAAAATAAAATAATGAAATCAAAATAGATTATAAACTAGAACAAAAATTATGAAAAATGTACAAGCCTAATTTTTCTTGTGGGATGCACAAAAACCGTGTGCAATAATAGAATGAAACATTTTATAAACATGACCAGAAAGAAAGCTAGCAAATGCTCCTTATATGAATACAAAAAAGACTGAAAAGAAGGAAACTAAAAAGTAACTAAAAGTTAAAAAGACAATTTGTTTGTGACATGTGCTTTCTACAAACCTAGAATATGTAGTAGATATCATATTTATAAAAATAGCTAAAAGAAAAATAACTTATGGAAAATGGTCGAGCAAGAGACTCGTATATATTATCTCAATTGCTGTGACCTCATGATCTCTAATAGAAAAACATCCATACGAAAAACTTCATGAATATTTCTGATCATACAAAATCTGAAGCTGAATGAATCTTCCATAATATGGTATTCTCATCATCATGTCTAAAACATAGAAAAGAAAGCATGTGCTCAAGAAATTGAATAAAACAATAAAAAGAAGTCATTTCAATAAGAAATTTTATCTCCTCATTATTATATATACATAAATAAGTGAAACACAGTTCAAAATAGTAGAAAAATTCATCCCCTCGTTATTATATATACATAAATAAGTGAAACACGGTTCAAATAGTAATATCAAAGTGTGCTTCCAAAGATTTAACAATCTGCTCCTGTGTTTGAAAGTATGAACTCATATGGAAATTAATACTTATTGGATTGATAAACTAATACTGAACTATAACTAATATTTAATTTTGGTTTATTTTATCGATCACTGCTCTATTTTTTAACATTGACCTATATAAGTTATAATTATCGAGAATGTAAGATCTAGTGGTGGAAACATTATAGGGAAAACATAGTAAGATTAAGAACACAAGGGCTATCAAATTCTCTTACCATAACAATAAGACAACAAGAGATATGAAGGAGAATTGGTTCAGACATTTCATCGAGCAGATTGGAGGCATCCAAATTAACCAACTTCTAACGAACAACAAGCGATGCCTCAACGTATCAAGGATAAGGTATGTGAACACAAGTATGAGGAGTATCTATGGAGGCCTAGCAATCAACCCAATCTAATGACTGAATGAATAAAAGAAACTACCCTATGATACTCCTAGTAATCTCATTGAACTTGGTAGTTCTTGGCAAACCCCATTAACATCACAATGCCAAAAAAATAAGAAGGTGAACAAACCACTATGCGATTCGGAAAAATCAATTAAACCGAAATCAAATGCACGAGAAACCCTCTGTTAGCAATCATGCTTGCTTTGACAAGAAATGGCGGTGAACTCCTTGACAATAACTAAATTTGACAATAACGATCAGAGGTTATCCTTGATTTAAACATCTTCGAGGACAAGATTAATCTAGTCATTGTAAACATTTTTAACGACCAGAGGTGAAATATTTAAGATATGTGTTATTCTGGTCATTATTGCCTACGGCCAAAAGCTTTTCTAGTCCTTAATAAGTATTTTTAATGATTAGAATGCATCATTGTTGATGAGCAAAATGTGATTGATATAAAAAGGCACCCAATTTCAGAATATCAAGGTTTGACATTATGGACCTGGGGGCAACCGAATAGAGACAACTTACCAACAAGTCTTAAAATTTAACCTAAACACACAGCTCCAACCGCAAGTATATGGTTTCTCTTGTAGTATTTTAGAGTACTCTATGCTACCACGAATCAAATCAAAAGAGGGAAAATCTTGTGTAGAAAATTAGATGAAGTGGACCTTGGATTTGAAAAGGAAAATAAAATTTTTTTTGGGGGGTTTTAAGATTTAAATGTAGCAGGAGTAGATCAAATGCGAAGGAAGATGAATTACTCAAATATAGAGAAATAGCTGAGACATGGGAATTATTTTCGAACTCTAATTCTTACGAACTAATGAAGCCCAAACAATGGTGACATTAGATATTAAGATAACAAGCCCAGATACCCTCGTAGTCGAGGCGTGCACTCAAATCCCTATAAGCTTTTCACATGCAATCTCTCGATGCTATGGACATCTTCCCTCCAATCCACTTTAGGTGTCCGTTGGAACCTCTCGTCCTCGCACGTATCCCTGAAATGAAGGGTTCTCCCTCCCGGTCTCAACCCCTTGAAGATGGAATGAAAATCACACCTCTTAGACCCTACCCCCCTTTTGGATCCTTGTAATGCCCTTGCAACATATCCTTCCCTCTCGGGATAGAGTTGCAACATAAATGTGAATAACAATCCAACCAAAGATAACATGAATAAGAACTACACATTATTTCTTCTTAGTGGAAGGGTATCTCCTCTCGGCTCTTATCCTCCATCGAAAATAAGATAACAAGTAGCTCATCATATCAAAAATAACATATTATGCAAGAGAAGATTGGAAAGTCAAATGAAAACATTAAATCATTAAAAGTGTAGTTCAAAATAGAAAATATAGTTCTCAAATCATCTCATGTCCAGACTCAAACGTTTAGCCTATCACAAGCAATACACAAATCATGCAGGAGTTTAAACATGAATCCATCATAGAAAATTAGCAAAAGTAACGATTCAGCTGAAGGAGAGATTACATGAAATCTCTCCTTCAGCTCTTCTTCTTCTTCTTCTTCTTCTTCTTCTTCTTCTTCTTCTTCTTCAAGCTCCAATGGCATCGGCTCCTTCCTCCTCTCGGATCTGGAACCCACCTCCTTATATAAATATGAAATAAACGATATAAAAAATGTCAACTCTAGATCTCTCCTCAGCTGGTAAAACCTTCAAGCTCTCTCCAATGGTGGCTCCATTCCTTTCGTAAGTGTGAACCCCTTCTTCGTTGTCCTCTCACTTTTTTATCCTCCATCTATCTTCCAATCAACCCAAGCAACTCGTCTCTTGTCACTCTTGTGAATAATGCTTCGAAACAGCCATGGAATCTATTGCATTTGTACCTAAAACTGGTAGAGGAATCTGTTGCATTTTTTTATTCTAGAGTCTTTGGTAGGTACTGGCGTCAATGTGTGAACATATTTGTAGGTGCCCCCAAGTCTAATGTCTGTGTGTAGATGTAAATTTACATCACTAGGTTCCATGATGGTCCTCCCCTACCCTTTTAACACTTGTCCCCTATCATTCCCTGCAATTAATATCTAGGAATATGGTAGAGGAATCTTCTAAGGATAGGTTGTTACATCTTGTCTTTTGTGTATTTTGTCTGGTAGCAGTGTCAAGGTACGAATCTGCACAAGATGCCCCTAGGTCCCTATTTATGCAAAAGAGTAAGTTAACCTCAGCTAGGTCCCTGCAGGAAAATCAAATGTAATCACTCATAGTCCTACTAAAATGAGTTTAGGGTATATAAAAATACACTTATAGACATGAGATTTCGAAAAGATGCAAAAGCCATGAAAATGTATGATGATGTGCAAAATAAAGATTTTAATTCCATGATGAAAATGTGACTTTGCATATATAATTTAGGTCTAAATTTCCTATCATCACTTGTCGATAATTGTGGTCATTAAAAGTAATTTATCTTGTAGTTATTCAAGCATGAACTTCAGTTTTCTATGAAAATGTAATCCAAATAGAATTGCTTTTCAAAAAAAAAATTTATTTTATTTTTTCTGTGTGTTTGACTTTCTCTTGCCTCATAACCACTTTAATATGAATAATTTTTTTTGGCCTTGTGACATCTTGTTGATGGTTTACACATTGAGACTCCTATTAGTTTTTACTTTTTTAAGAGTTTGGAACTAATAACATTTGAAGGGTTGCCCACAATCATAGAATTGATGGTTAATGAAAGGATAATTATTATTTCGGATGCACTTTAGCAGCTACAGTAGCACTTGAGAAATGTGAGAAATCTTTTTATGTCAAATTTTGAAGGGAACCTGAGTAATTATGATTATTATTTTTTATTTGAACGAAATATAAGTATATTTCACTTGTTTCTATGAGGTTAAGTGAAATTTATTAAAGGAAGGTTGTAACGCCCCCAACTCACACCCTGCCACTTGGTAGAATACAAACTTGGTGATGCTACCAACATACTTCTTTGACTTTTCTTTTAACCAATCCGTTGGTCAAGACTATATACATGTTAATGCGGAAGCCAATACTTGACCTATAACCAGGACCTATGCCATGTGCAAGCCATCTCATCACGAATACCATCATGTTATTGCTGCGGAATCACCATATATTCTATCTGTTTGCCTGCAGAATAAAAAAGCAGGAAAGACAATCCTCCCATGAGCTATGAAGCCCAATATGTAAAGGATAATAATTCAATGGGGTAAATCATATATGAAGATACAAGTAGAAGATACTATCATCATTAACTTTGCTTTCAATCACTTTACCTTACCTCTTTCTTTCAGTTATAATTAATAATTCAATTGAGAACATCAATGCCATTCAATCTATTCCATTTTTCATCTTTTTTCTTTCCTTTCCAATCAATCATTTTCTATCGATCACTTTCAATCAATTATTTTTAATTATTAGTACATGAAGATTCCAGCGATCCGGGGCCAATATGGCTAGCTAGGCCATGGGTCAACCCTAGACCCGTCAATAACAATAACAATTAAACCAGGAGAGAGAGCACCAATAACTCTCAGGGGGATTTAAGCCTACTCTCTTTATCAAAAACCAAGGACACCAATAACCCTTATAGGATTAAAGCCTTCCCTCTTGCAAAAACTCAGAACATTGATAACCCTTATAGGATAAAAAGCCTATTCTCGATAAACACCCTTATAGAAATAAAGCTTGTATCATGTTCTCCAACTCCATCGGTGCCTCCTTTTCATGCATAATTTCGATCACAAACATTTACATTTTTAATTTTCAATTACCTATAAAACTAGGTTTACGGGAAAGTGCACTAGGCCTATCTCAATCAAGTTCAAACAATCATGCAAACATGAATCATGCATCCCAGACACAGCCCGCGTCAATATCGACATGGCCCGTGTTGGGTACCGGGTCAAGCGTGATCCGGGAGCACAACCGTTTCAACTTATAGGGGCATTTTATGGTGAGAGCACGTGTAGGATCTAGAATGGCACCAAGAGGGGGAGTGCATTGGTATATTAAAACCTTTTAATTTCTTTACTTAAATCTTCTCAGTTTTGGGTTAGCGGAAGCAAACATATACGAATATGAGAAACCAGAGAAGAGAGTAAAGAGAACAAACACACAACAAACACAAAGTTTGTTATCGAGGTTCGGCCGAACTCCTGGCCTACGTCCCTGCTCCGATCTTCTCCACGAGATCTTCGGAGTTTACTATGCCCTTGTTCAAGGGCGAAGGCTCCCTTACAACTCTCCTTTCTTTGTACTGAGGACAATGAGAACAACCTCTTACATGTAATCGCTCAAGCTCTCTTGGACCCTTCTCACAAGGGGAACTAAGGCTCTCGTTCTAGCACTCTTAGTGAATTCAAAATGGCCAAAGTTAGCCTCCCAA
>LTAE01013442.1:2228-12589 GCA_001647135.1 Pontederia paniculata
TATGTAATTTCCATATATATATAGTATATGTAGAAATGCAAAATAATATTTTTTTTAAAAAAAATATTGCACTGAATTCTGAAATTATTTTTGTTTCTGTTAATTTATAAGTTAAAATATGTTAATATAAATTTTACATAGCAAAATATGAGGAAATTGAATTAATAATTATCTAAATTACTTATTATTATCATGAATACAAAATGCATTAGTATTTAATAATAATATTAATATAGGATCGAATCATGTTAAAACCTTATAAAACCATCATAATATATAAGATCAAGATAGGTCGAGGATCATAAAATGGTATAATTTCTACTCTCACTTTCTACCTTGATGTTCCATTTACATTCTTGGTTTTCTTCCAATCACTGTACTCAATAAATACATCAGCCTTCGACGTATGATTGTCATAACAAATTGATCACTTGGGAACTAATTTCCTTATATTATGCAGGTTCTTTTTTTTTTTTTTTTGCTTTGGAATCAGTTTGGTTTTGCAGCTACATGGCGATGTTTTTTACTTTATCGATCTGATTTTGATTCAGCACATGTCGTTTGTTTTGACAAAAATAAATTTTAAAAAATTCTCAATTTCTTAAAGTTATTTGATAGCATTAGCTGACCAATTGGAAATTGATAAAAAAATAAGTTATAACTAGTAAAAATGAACTTCATTTGATTTCTTATATTTCGAGCTGTTGGTTTTTATAGTTTGAATTTGGAAGAGTATGTCGCAATAACCCCCATGTCGCGTTCCGACATTGAGTTCGAGGCGGGTCATGATAATTATTTTTTCATTTATTTGATATTATAATGAGGTTAAAATCAAGTAAAAGATAGAAAATGTTGAATAATTGAATAAGATAAAAATTGAAATATGATCAAAAGTTTGAATTCACTATTTGATATGTTATGCTAGTTTGTTAGGAATTCAAGAAATTAATTTCTCTAAATGATATCTGTATATTTATTATTGTGTGCTTGTACATCTTTATATAATACATCTAATAGTATCTAGAAGTTAACAACTAAACTGATGATATCTAGATAATAACAAATTAAGGATAACTCCAAATAACAATTTATAGGATGTATGCAAACTAATAAGATATGTTATTGATGTGAAAAATCCATTACAGATAAATACATGCTAGCAAGTGGACTAATCGTTCAAGTAATATAGTGTAAAGAGTAAGAGTTGTCGATAATTTCACGAGAAACTAATGTAATTATCCAATCTTTAGAGATTAATAGGAGACAAACATAGAATTATCAATTCATAATTCTTCAGAAATAAAATTTATTAAAATAATAGTTTACAGTGATTGTTGATGACAACTAGGACCTGGATAAAAAGAAAGATGAATAAAACTAATACTTTCTCACAGAAATAATTATACATAAATTTTGCTTAAAGGTTGACTTTCTAGATGGATTAGGAATATCTAATAGTATGACATTCCTTAACGGATAACTCAACTGCACGATTCTGGTTCAAACCTTAATTTGACCCGTAAAATGTGACCTATTACGATCGATCAAATATAATATGACGAAAGCATATCATAATTCATTTGATATTTTACATGAATATTATCATAATGTAACCATAACACAAGCATTATATGTATGATCTCATAGCAAATCCACACTAATTCATAGTTATACATTATACAACACTTTATTTTTACATATAACATCCTTATACAAGAGCTATGCATCATGAGGAGACATACATCCTCACAAAATGCCCAAAGGAAGAGACTTGAGCCTCATCTCTACCTTGTGCAAAAGTGCTTCAATTTCTATAAAGGATCACAAAGCACAACTATAACATTGATATATTAATATGAAAAATGTTGAAAACCACATTATGAGCAAACCACAGCTCAGTAAGTAGGAAACTCATAATCTATGTATTATCATTGACTCATTTCTAACAACTCATATAAACATATATCATATCAAATATCATATATATCATATCATAGGATAAACTGAAACATGTATCAACACCAACATATCACATCTTCATAATATATCTATAATATGTAATGCACTTGTGCAATTATGTATGCAATATGTCATATCACCATTATATCATATGTTCGCATCATATCAACTAGCATGTTATGCTCTTGTGCAATCATGTATGCGATATGTCATATCACCATCATATCATATGTTTGTATCATATCAAGTAGCATGCTATGTACTTGTGCAATTATGTATGCAACATGTCATATAACCAATTGACCAGAGGTATCATATCACCCGCTTAGGGTACATATCTTCCCAGTCTAGGAAACATATTATTCCTTAGGATATCATAACATTCCTTTCAGAGAATTTTATATCGTCCTTGTAGAAAATATATCATCCCGGCAGAGGAAAAACAAATGCATGATAAAAATACAAATATATGATCCTTTCACATATCCATATGATCTTATGATTGAATTATTAGCATATCATTCATTTGATGAATCTATATAACATGTCTAATAACACTTGCAATGCATATATAAATATACTTGCATCATTAATAATTTCATTTCATGAACTTTCTAACATCACTTTCGTTTCACTTTTGCACATGGTTGAATGAATAATGTCAATTATAAAATTATAACAATTAAGAAACACCACATATTTAGGCAATACAAATTTTATCAAGAAGTAGACTCTTGTATGTTCAATTCATATCGGTGATGAATTGTGTTCTCAGTGCAAAAGGAGTCTTTGAGAAGGTTCAGTGAGTCCGAAGAGAGAGAAGGTCAGTAGAGCAGTCCGACAATTGTTCGGGGGTAAGCTTTGGGATTAGCCTGATCGACCCCTACCAGTTCAGAAAATGAAGACTGACATTCGCTCTTCAATTAACTTTTCCAAATGGAAGGGCAAATGAGAAGATCAAATATGTCTACTACCAACCGCATAGTCAAAGCTTGCAATAAAATCGGCCGGTTGGTTTGCTTCTCTCCAAGTATGGGAGATTTGCAAATCTTCGAAACTAGCGCTTGATCTTATGAAGAAGAGGCTTTCCTTAGATGCGAACTTTGGGATCTTGAGAGTCGACCATGTCTGACATCTATCATATTTTAACTTATTTTGTAATGACCATGGAAAATTTAGAAAGATGACACTGTTATGTTCTATTTTTGTGTTTTGACAGACTGAGTGGTGTTGAATATTTAATTCATATCTCACGAAATATATATGATAATTAAGTCATTCCAATTTCAAATGAAACTATACTTTAATAGGACATATAAATATCAAATTGTTATATTTTCTAAGGTGATCATAGTAAATTAAGAGATTTTTCTATATTCTGTTTCATCTCAAAATATTAATAGACTGTGTAATGTATAATGCAAAAATTATAGATTCCACTTTACATATCCTATGATTGTAATTTCAATTGTATATGAAAGTACACTTTTATTATTGTGTGACATAAAAAGAACTTGAGTTCATTCTGTGAATACTATTTATTGTAGAATTTACAATTCAGACAAACCATTTCAGAAAATAGTAAGGGTATGTCTTAATCATTTACTCATAATTTATAATATAAAATTCTAATTAATTCAATTTCAAAGCCTATTGAAAGTAGACTTAAAGGGGATTAACAAAAGGAAGTTTATAATTTTTGAAGGAGCTAAAAATATTAAACAATCTCTATGAAATTTCATAACTCATTTGTTTCAACTAGGGGTGTGTTGTACTAATAGAAATCTTAACTTTGATTTTGTCCATAATTAGTGAAAATTAGTTGAATATGAGAATAACCTGACCAGAGAAATCCTTGGTTAACCAAAATTTGAAGAGGGGATTTATAGAAGAGGAGTTAACTACTTACCTTATGGCAAGAACCCTAAAAATTTCACTTGGTTTGATGTTGGCTTCAATAGTGTAGGCGTTGTTGTTCTTCCTCTGGAATTAGGTTTTGGGAGGTGATAGATAGTTAACCAGGTGAAAAATAGATGAAATCTTATCCTTTATCTTATAAAGTTACCGATTTAAGGTTGGCCTAAAGGTATTTTAAGTTAGGGCATGATATTGGTATTATTACATGGCTTAACATTTTTTTTATATTTTTTTTTATTTACTCATTTATTTAAGACTTACATGTGAATAAGAAACTATCCCCATTTGGATTCAAATAAAATATTTATAAAAATAATTTTCAAAGGAATCAAAATCTAAATTTTGACCCAAAGAACAAAATCGATCGTTTAAAAAATTTTTCATTTTTATACCTTCAAAACTTCTTCTAAAGTTCGTTAAAAATCATTTTTAGTATATTGTAACATATGAGAATAATTACCGGGACTTTATTTTCTTAATTTTTATATTGAAAATTATATTTTCATACCTTAAGCGAAATTGCGGTATTTTTAGTGCTCCGACTATTAAGATTGGAGCTTCTATTTCAACACAATTATCATAATACATCTTAATCAAATAATGTGATATTAATGCATGCCATCTTATATGAATTAAGTGAAGGATATTACATTCTACACTCCTTAAAAGAAATTTCGCCCTCTAAATTACATGTCTTAATGATCAAATGAATGTAAATATTTCTATATCTTGTTTGTCCCCTTCATAGCTTTCCCCAAGATCATGATTTTGGCATAAATATTTCTCTATTAGGGTCATTTTAAATTGCTATATGTAATTTCCTTCGAGTTCACAATTTGAACATACGTTCCTCCCTATATGAAGTCTCCTCACATGGATTTATGATGATAATCAACCTTGATTTACTCTATCATTTGTCGTCACAACTATTATGATAACTTGGGGTCCAATAAACATGGAGGCTGTGAATGATTTTTTTTTTAAACTTTCAACATGACCTATGCGTAATATTGATATTAGACAAATTCCAATATGAACATAAGACATAGTGTATCACAAAGAATGAATCACTAGATAGAAAATGGACAATAATCTATATCTTTCCAACAATATAAGGAGCACAGGAGTACCACACTAACTTAAGAATATTTTCTTATCATTTGATACAAAGTCTTCATTTTAATTTAAAATCGAAAAGCAATAATTATAACAAGCTCTCCCGACACAAGGAGCTACAAGTTACTTAAACTATTAACAATGACTCCACAATCATTCATAACAAATTAGGGATCATAATTTTTTTTGAAACCTATATTGGTGAATCATGATTGACACGATGACTTGAAGGTCAATAATAATCTTGATATCAGCAACAGTAAATAAAATCTTCAACAATTTCAAAATCCTTAATAACAAATCACATTTAAGCCATGTCAGATTAATGACCATCCAATAGTTTGAACCACAGTAAATAAAGTATCAGATTTTAGCACTAATCATATTCGAAACTTCATCCATTATCGACTTATAACTTAATTATTGTCATGTGTTTCTATTAATTGTCTTTTAGCATTACCCTCCTTACAATGTCTTATCTAAAATTTGCTAATATTTATCTCATTGTTAATAGTTCTATAACATTCAACATTTCACTTAATCTTATATTGGTTTGATATTTTTAAGCTAGAAGAGAAAATTTTCAACTTACTCTACACGTCTAACCTAAGTGTTACTACTTCAATAATGAAAAGAAGACATATATCTATAAAATATCACATAGATCATATTCTAATATGACATGTTTTTCTTTATAACACATTTTGCAAATTGGTACTGATATTATTTAAAAGTGACACAACATGGATTTACTCTTTTAATCATATCTTTATATCTTCATATTTGTTTAGGATGATTCAAGTCCTATTGAAATTAGCATTCTAAAAAATCATTGTACACAAATTTTCATTTTCATTTTTTTACCAACCTAAGGTATTTTGCTAAAAATGTCAACATTCAGTTACTAAACAATATAATCCAAGAATGTATTTTCCTCTACTTAGTTTAATGTTTTTAAATAATAATCTAATTTCCGTATAAATTTAATGAATATATAATGATATCCTTAATCTAACATTTCATAAGTTTAAAACATCACAAAATTAACAAAGCAAAACAATTTTGGATACTTTTTATACATATGTAAAATTAAATTCATGTTCAATATAAAACTAAAAGTAATGGATCATAAATATCCATTCAACATACTATGTAATAGGTAAATATATATATCCTAAAAATATAATATTTCATGCCACTAAATTATATATATATATATATATATATATATATATATGTATATATATAACATAACTTCTTAAGATATGAACTTTTCTTACCTTGCACTTGTTTCTCTTTTCCATGTGATTCTTTCTTTCATCTTTCAACAAGTCATTCACACTTAAAACATCTTTTCTTTCCGCATTTGGAACAAGATTTGTCCTTACAACTTTTAATAACACAACACTTACTATGATAGAGGCAAAAGTAATCACGTTTCCTCTTTAACTGTTTTCTCTTCCATTTTAATTCTCTTTCTAGTCTTTCTTCCTTGTCAAATGCAAATATAAGGGCTCCTTTTAGCATACTTGGATCAAAATCCTTAACAAAATTCCTAATCTCAGGCTTTAATCCATTAGTGAACCTTCGTACTCCTTCCATTCTTTCAACAATGTCTAAATGCTCAAACATATAGAACCTAGCAAAATATTCTGATACGGTAATTTCTCCTCGTTGTATACATTTGTATTGATCTTCTTTCATTAATTCTAGAGGGTACTCCTTTCCAAATTCCTCGACAAAATACTTCCATAAAATAATTTCTGTTCCAATAAGCTTACTTACTTTAGTGACTGTCCACCAACATCTAGCATTCTTAGCCAAATAGAGTGTTGCCAAGGGCACCTCCAATATCAAAACAATCCATTTGCACAAATATTTCTTCCATCATATTCACCCATGTTCCTACTAGGATCACATCATCATTTCCCTTAAAGATTGGAGGTTCCATGCACATAAATGTCTCCACTTCATCTTGAATTGTTGGTGCAACCCTTCTCCCAATGTCGGTAATAGAGTTGCTATCACTGACACTTTCTTCATTTCCAAGATGCATCTAATAATTCCTATAAATAATATATTAGTCATATCACATTATAACTTGGATATGTGTATTTATATAAGACAAGCAATACATGCTAATGGGGGTAAATAGATAGTAGCACCAAGTCATATAAATCATATAACCTCATGATACATATCTTATAATTCAAATATCCTTTTCAGTTGATCCTTAGAAACATTGTACAAAAATTAATTTTAACAATCATATATACAACATAAGTAATATGGACAAAGGTTGACTCATTTAGGTCTAACCTGGTTATCCTAGGAGTATGCAGGCAATTGTAAACTCAAAATCAAGACCTATTGCTCTGATATCATAACTATCACGACCTCGATTCAAATTTTAGTTTGACCTATAATCCGCGACCTATTACGATCGATCAAATATAGTATGACAGAAGTTGTCATAATTCATTTAATATTTTACATGGATATTATCAAAATATAACCATAACACATGCATTATATATATTGATCTTAGAGCAAATCTTAGTTCATACTTATACATTATAACACTTTCTTTTTATATATAACATCCTTATACAAGAGCTATACATCATGAAGAGACATATATCCTCACAAAATGCCCAAAGGAAGAGACCTAAGTCTCATCTCTACCTTGTGCAGAAGTGTTTCAATCCCTACAGTGAATCACCAAGCACAACTACGACACTAGTCTACTAATATGAAAAAATGTTGAAAATCACATATGAGCAAACCACAACTCAGTAAGTAGGAAACTCATAGTCTATGTATTACCATTTACTCATTTTAAAAAACCATATACATATATATCATATCAAATATCATATGTATCATATCATAGGATAACTGAAACATGTATCAACACCAACATATCACATCTTCATAGCATATCATATAATATGTAATGCACTTGCGTAATTATGTATGCAACATGTCATATCACCATTATATCATATGTTCGTATCATATCAAGTAGCATGCTATGCACTTGTGCAATTATGTATGCAACATATCATATAACCATCATATCATATCTGGTAGCATGCTATGCACTTGTGCAATCATGTATGCAACATGTCATATTACCAACTTGCCAAAGGTATTATATCACCCTAAGGGTATCATATCATCCTTGCTGAGAAAATATATTATCCTTTAGGATATATATCATCCCTTTCAAAAAATTTCATATAGTCTCTACATAAAATATATCATCTCGGCAGAGGAAAGCCAAATGCATGATAAAAATGCAAATGCATGATCCTTTCACATACCCATATCATCTTATGATTGAATTATTATCATATCATTCATTTGATGAATCCATATGTAACTGGTCAAATAGCACTTGCTATGCATATATAAATATATTTGCATCATTAATAATTCCATTTCATGAACTTTCCAACACCACTTTGGTTTCGCTTTTGCACATGGAAGATTGAATAATGTCAGTTATAAAATTTATAACAATTAGAAAACATCACATATTCATGTAATAATTTTTTTATCAAGAATACTCTTGGATGTGCAATTCATATAAATATCATATTTTAATCTATTATGTAATGACCATGGAAAATTCAGAAAGATGACACTATTATGTTCTATTTTTGTGTTTTGCCAAACTAAGTGATGTTAAATATTTAATTCATATCTCACAAAATACATATGATAATTAATTCATTCCAATTTTAAATGAAATTATACTTTAAGAGGATGAATTACATAAATATCAAATTGTTATCTTTTCTAGGGTGACCATAGTAAATTAAGAGATTTTTCTATGTTCTGTTTCATCTTAGAATCCTAACAAGCTGTGTAATGTACAATGTAAAAGTTATAGATTCCACTTTACATATCCTATGATTATAATTCTAGTTTTATTTGAAAGTAGACTTTCATTAGTATTTGACATAAAAAAGAACTTGAGCTCATTTTGTGAATACTATTTATTATAGAATTTACAATTTAAACAAACTATTTTAGAAAACAACAAGAGTGTGCCTTAATCATTTACTCGTAACTTCTAATATAGAATTCTAATTAATTCAATTTCAAAGCCTATTGAAAGTAGACTTAGAGAGGATATAATAGAAAGAGATTTATAAGTTTTGGAGGAGCTAAATGTATCAAACAATCCCTATGAAGTTTTAGCAATGATTTTGTTTCAGCTAGGGGTATGTTACACTCATAAAAATCTTGACTTTGATTTTGTCCATAATTAGTGGAAATTAGTTGAACATGAAAGTAACCCATGACCAGAGAAACCCTTGGTTAACCAAAATTTGAAGAGAAAATTCATAGAAGAGGAGTTAACTACTTACCTTATGGAAAAAATCCTAAAAACTTCACTTGGTTTGATGTTGGCTTCAATAGTGTAGGTGTTGTCGTTCTTCCTCTAGAATTCGGTTTTGAGAGGTGATAGATAGGTAACCATGTGAAAAATAGATGAAATCTTATCCTTTATCTTCTAAAGTTACCGACTTAAGGTCGACCTAAAGGTATTTTTGAGTTAGGGCATGATATTGGTATTATTTACATGTAATGCCATTTAAGTAAATGGCTCGTGATTTTTTCTCAGAAATATGTTGCAATCTAATCTTTAAAGTCTTAGATAAAATATAAATCTTTTTGGCTATCAAATCATATTGAAATATTGAATTTATAAACTTTCATAACTTCATCACGATCGGTGATAGAATTTCAAGGCCCGTAAATATATAGCTCTTCAGGGTTTCTCAAGTCGTCACGACTCGTAACAATATGCCATGGCCTGTAACTCGAACGTTGAATAGATTTACAAATTGATCTCTTCTTCTCTCACGGCCTGTGATGATGAATCTTCTGTAATCAGCCGCTGATGTTTATGTCGTGATATATGGTGACGCTCCGTGATATATGATTTCACGACCCATAATATGGTGTTACAACCCGTGAAGTATCTGATGGTCGAAATGGCTGCTTCTATATAGCCATCTCGGTCGTGACCTTTTCCCTTAAGACCCATAATGAACCATCACGGCCCGTATTATTCGTCACGACCCATGATAGCTCCTAAATGTTGATTTCCTCTTCGTGATAAGGTTCTTTTGCGATGACAGGTCCATTTCAACTTCTTCTTAGCCTCTCCAAATTATTTCCTACAAAATAACAATAAATAGGACTAGATTTCGGACTTGAAACAATATGAACAAATAAAGATAAAAATAGATGCATGTTATGCGAGAATGACTCAAAATCATGCCTAATGCATGTCCCGAAATATGTTATAAAATGCATCCATTGTAGGATCTGGAATGACACCAAGAGGGAGG
>LTAE01013445.1:0-12586 GCA_001647135.1 Pontederia paniculata
CTGATATTTATTTTTTTGAATAAATAATTATTAAGATATATTTTTATTAATAATTTTTATATCAAATAAAACGTTAATTCATCATAACTTTTGAAAATAAATTTAATTTTTTTCATATTTAATCATTCATTTATGATTCTTTATATAAATTATAAATCATATTTTAATTTAATATTTTTTAATAGTATCCGGTTCGACCGTTCGGTTTAACCGGTTTGACCGGTTAAACCTGACCCGAATATTTTTCCGGGTCGATGTCCGGTCCGGTTCTGACAACATTGAGAGAACTGACCATAGATAAGAGAGAGATAACTTAACAAATATAATAGTGATAAAAGATAAGAGAGAGATATCAAAGAAATATAGGAGAGATAAAATAAGAAAATGGGTGAGAAATAAATGAGTCATAAAGAGAGAAAATATGGAGAGAGAGAGAGAGGTAGAATAAATAAGAAAATAAAAGAAGCGAAACAAGAGGAAAGATAAAGAGAAAGAGAAGAAAAAGAGAGGAGAGAAAAATAAAATTATAGAAAGAGATAAATAACTAGAGAAAAATGAGAGAGAAAGATAAAAATTAAAGGTAAAAATAAAAATATAGAAAATAAGAAACTTGAGAATGAAAAATTAAGTGGCGAGAAGAGAGACAGAGGAGATAGGAAAAAATAAAAATAAATTTATAAACATAACTAAATGAGTATATCACAATGACTGTACTTATTAGGTATTTATAATACAATATACATAACAAGGGTAAAATAGACTTTTACATTAATTAATCTTTTGAACCTCACTATTTAAATTTTCTATTCAAATAATATATGATTAACTTAATTTATCATTCTTATCCAATTTTTATTCAAACATGAGCTTAACTCCACCACAACTTACTCCACTCCCTATCCCACCCTTTCATTACTAAGTACCCAAACAAAAGCTAAGGAAGCAAAGCATCTTATCAATCACAATAATATTAAAAAAAGGAAGGGATGGTGAACATCTTTGTAGAATTTGCACACACACATATGAAAAAGATGGATGTGTTACTTACTTAACTAGGTAACATCGTACTATTTATCGTGTCCCACCGTATGATGTTAGACCTATGGTGGATATAATTTTTTTTTCTTAAATAGTTTGTTATAAATTGTTAGATCTATCGTATATGTAAATCATATAATTGATAAGATAAATAGTATGATGTTACCTACTTAAATAGGTAGCACATCCATTAAAAAGTGTGTGTTCATAACCCACAAGAAAGTTAAGAAATGTTAGAGACAAGTTTGTAAATATGTCTTTGGATGCCGATTTGATTCCAATTTCTTTCCTTCTTTTTGAGTGATGATAGGTTTACATATAACTCTAGATCAAGCTATTAGTATTGAGATGGTGCAAAAAAAAAAATTTTTTTTTTGACACGAACAAGGACGTCGCTCACTTGCATGATACTTTCTCGCATGCAATTCTAACCATCTTGATCGAAGATGAGCATGCAAATATATCTAAAAGTTTGGAAATTATCTTATTTCGAAACACTAACTATACAAGTTACCCCATGCAACACTGACGGGTCTGCAAAGGTTGTATATTTTATATTGTGATCACTTAATGCAAATTTTATCTTTGCAGGTGCAATCAACAAATGTTTCTCCATAGTTTTGGCTGCGAAAACATGTGCTCTTAACAAGGGATTCAAGAATGTGTATGCGCTCCATCTTTCTCAAGAATTCTGCTTGGCCTTCACCATTGTTGCATATCTTGAAAGATTGCTTATAACATTAGCTTAGATGGTAGCGGGGTCTGAGCCTCAGTTAGTAGTCCCGAGTTCGAACTCCCGTGCAACACTTTCTTGGAAGAGATCCTCTATCTCTCGAACTGAATTAGTCAGGTAGTACATGAACATCAGTGTAAAATCGAAAAAAAATTGCTTATATGCACTTCACAACTTGGAGCATTTTGATATTAAGCATGTTTATCGCAAAGCTAATCAAACTGCGAATTCTTTTGACAAACTTAGCTGGAGCTCATTTAGGAGGATCCGATACAAGGATATGTCTTGTTCTTTCGTCAATAGATAGGTTTTTGAATGCTTTTCCAAAGAAAAAGAAACATGATCAAATCAAATTTCATTAGCCGTTTGAGTTGTGGAGCCTCACTAACTGCAGCTGCAAGCCTGCAGCAGCAGCTAATGATGATGAACAAACAAGCATCATTGTGATCACTGATCAGCAGCTGCTGATGCAAAAACAAAAATGTCCAATGTTGCAGCAGAGTATTGGAATTAGGGAAGAAATGTCACCTTGTCCACCCTTCATTTCGTCCAAGCTTGTTGCCAAAATTGACATAAACACAACAAGGATACCACCAATATATGCTCCCTTGGAAAAGCTTCACATGACATCGACCTTATCACTCAGTGTTAACTAACAGTAACGTTAAGCCCAGACAAACATCTCAGTAGCAACTGCTGTCACTGTACACAAACACACACTGCAAGAGAACAAGAAGAAGGGAAAAAAAGAACAGAGATATATATCCAACACATTGTGAAGACATATACCACCTTCAAGTACTGCGACATCACGTCTGATCTTGAAGACGACACCGTACGTAACGCCCGTGATAAGTCTGTTAATTTCGATCACTTACAACTAAGTTCGGTTGGCACACCTGATTAGCAGGGGTGTATCTCGGATTGAGAGACCGGGAGTTAGTAGCACCGAGTTCGAACTCCGGAGCTGCCAATTTAATCAGAGGGATACATTTTCTGCTCTTCATCCTCGACTCCGAATTAGTCAGGTGCTCTCGACACCAGAGTCTCCGAACGGGTATCATAAAAAAAAATTCGGTCACTTACAACTCAGATCAACAAATTGATATTCTAAAAACTATGTTTAATCGACACAATTGAATAACAGAAGTTGCAGATCGACGGGTTTAGTTTTTTTGAAGTCGCAATTTAATTAAAATTTATTTCGCTCTCGTTTGAATATCGAATTAATCAGATGCTAGAGTTTTAAACATCAATGATTCTAAATCTAAAAAAATTGATTGTCAAACAGAAGTAATCTACTCATGTTTTTTTTTTCTTTCTCTTCAATTAAATGCAAGATTAGAAGATGTTTTTAGTTAAAAATTGTACAATATATTAGAGAGAAAATAAATATGTAGCTAGAACTTCTCCCATAATGTTCATGAGTTAAAATATAACGCCAGATACCATCTTTTTATTAATGTACCTTGCAAATAATTTTCACGCGCTCCTCGACTTTATATTTAAGATAAAAAAAATTAATTTAAGATGCATGTGACAATGTAATGAGATATTTGTTATAAGATATGTTCTAATTTAATCTTTGACAAATATATTTTTTGTTGATTTAAAATATATGCGAATTTGTACCGACGGATTTGTACCTTATAATCAGAGAAAGAATTCGGTGGACATATATTTGTAAGGAGAAGCATTGAAGATACACGCACAATATTGACATAATATAAATAACATTATCTATTTGCTAATAAATTATCTATTTGCTTTACTATAATATAATTAAAATTGATAAAAAAATAAATTTAATGAAGGTACTAACTATCTAAGTAATATTAAAATATTTATCTGTTCAATCTTATGACATTAACTTTAGGTGAACATAAAAATATTAAGAGAGAAAAAAGAATTAATCTAACATTCTACGATTATGAGGTAACATATTTATTGTTTTCATTTAAATAATATTTAATTTTAAATATCACATTCATCAAATTTTATTCATTAGTCAAACCAGCAACTTAATAGCTAACATTGAACAAGCTACAAATGCATTTATGGCTTATCTTTCATTCTTGAATTAATTAAGACCGAGTAAAAGTTTTAAATTTCAAAATACACAAAATTCGACAAGATATACATATGATAAAAAAAATGCGAACTAAAATAAGATATACATAATTACTCTTAGTGGTACAAACATAGTCAAATGCTAAACTACATAATACAAGTCAAAACTGAAGAAATAGTAATCTCTGAAATTTATGATACCAATGTCAATATTGAAACAATTTTCTACACAATGGAATTTTCAATTAATGTTTATATTATTGATAATAAATTTTCTTACGATAGTATTTATCTTTTACTATCCTCATTGTAAGATTTTCATATATTAAGAAAAAAAATATGATTTTCAATATTTATCCCCATATTTTTTACCTGATAAACTCTAATATTGAAAAATATTTTAAGTGTTAAAATTTATTTTAAAATATAAATAATTATATGTTTGAATAAAAATCCTCATAATATCAATAAATAATTATGATATTTGTTAACAAAAATATTGACTAACTTATCCTTAAAATTATATGATAATAATATTAAAAAATATGAATAAAAGAATAACATAGTTAATTAAAAAATAAGTCTAATTTAAAAAAAATCAAGTTATAAGTTATTGCTTTAACAATATTGTGCATTAATTATATATTTGAATAAAAGTGCTCATAATATTAATAAATAATTATGATACTTGTTAACCAAAATATTGATTAGCATATCCTAAAAATTATATGATAATAGTATTAAAAAATACAAATAAAAGAATAACATAGTTAATTAAAAAAAATAAGTCTAATTTTAAAAATATTTTTTTTTAATTTATAAGTTATTACTTCAGCAACTTATAAGTACACATTTTTATTTATTTTAAAATTATCAAAAGTATAAATATTGATAAGTTAAGTTAAATAAGCCCTACTTCAATATTGTGCATTAATTAAAGTGGGTTGCATGTTTGTTTTCAAACATTTGAAACGTTATGGAGTGAGCAAATGAGCACCCGCCACAATTAATTGCTGGTCAAAAGGTCAACATTTTTCCAGCTTTCTTCTTATTTATTGGGCGTAACGGTGGGTCCAACCTTCCGCCACCATTTCAAACAAAAAAATGGCTCTTTTTTTTTGTGTTCTTTGTCCTCCTCTTCGTTCCAAAGCCACCAATCGCCATTAAATAACACCATCACTCGATCTCTCCTCTTCCATGGCTTCTTTTTCTTCTTCTTCTTCCTTCCTCCTTGTTCCTGTTTGCTAATGCTTCGTTGTTCTAGTTAAGGTTCCAAGTTTGCTCTTCTTGACGGCGAGGACGATGCCTGGAAGAACAAGTCCAGGTGAAAGCGGCTGCTCCGGCGAGGCCTCGGCCGGAGACGGCGCCTGCCCACGGGAAAAAGTCCAGGTCAATGAGGAGAAGGAGAAGAAGAGCAAGAAGAGGATCGTCGATTACCTCCACGAGCCGCAAGATGACGATGAGATGGATGAGCATAGTAGAAAAAGCTGCGACCTTTATCCATCTCCGCCAATTTTGGCTGCTGCCTCCTCTGCTCTTCCTGATCCACCTGGAAAGGCCGCTGCTGCCGCGGGTGATGCTGATGCCGCCTCGTTGAGCAGCAGCCTCCGGTCGCTCCTCATCGAGAAGCCGTCCGCGCTTCGCTCGGCGTGGTTTACTTGGAGTGGGCGTCATGGGAAGAAAAAGAACGAGGTGAAACGGGGGAGGAGGACTGCGCAGAAAGAGCGTAGAACGGGAAAGATGACGCCTTTGGCTCCGGAGACGGTTGGGGAGGAAACCAGAAAAGTGGCACGCCTTCCGCCGTGTTGTTCTTCGACCTCTGGTACGTTGGGCGATCGAGTGGTCTTGATTCGGGATTCTCAGGTTGCAATTAGTAGCTCTTTCCTGTGTCGTGGTTGCAAAAAGATGAGAACTTGATGCGTATTTTGGTCGTCTTCAGTTTGCAGCCTATCTGTTCGTTATTTTGCCTGTTGCTATAATTTGTACCCCATTGCTCTGGTGATCGTCTGGATTGTGTTTATGATGCATGCATGTGAGCATGTTGTTAGCTACATCCGTATCAATGCGACTTCACAATTCAAACCTCTTTCATTGGTTTGAATGTTGTGCCCTTCATTTCCTAATTTGCTCAACTTTCACCATCTTTCAACTGTTGATGATTGGTGCATGTCACTTAACTGCACTGTTTATAATTGTTTGAACATGGATGCAATCTTGTGATAGTGCCGAGCTGTGCCAGATATATACTTCTGGGTGACAAAATTCTAATGGCTCTTACATGGAAATGAATTGACTGAGTATCTTTGTTGCTTTTAGCAACTTTGCAGTTGGCATATTTAATTTGTCTTTTTAGTATATTTTACTGCTTTTGTCCAGTGTTTCTTCTTGCTTAATACCGATTCAGTTAGAAATGTTCTTACCATTAAAAGATGCACTCTTTGATAATGTAGGAGGAAAGCCTGCAGAAGCATCTTTTAATATGGGCATGGGTTTGGGTATGGCCTTTATACTGGCGAAGTGGGCAACTGAGTTTGGCAAAATGACAGAACTGCGTGTACAGATGGAAATGCTGCTCAAGGAGATAAAAGGAGAGGTTCCAATGAATTGCGTCAGTCCTAATATCCTTGAATCAGAGAGAAATTGTGCATCTTCTTCGTCAAATTGCTGCAGAGAGATTGGTTCAGAAAATAGTATCTTTCCACAGAGCCAACAAATGCTTCTGCCGACTGAAGGGAGTAATTCGGCTATGGAATCTAGTAGACACTCAAATTATGAGGCTAGTCAGCAAAGTGAAGAGTGCCCAAGGATGGAAGAGCTAGAAGCAGAGCTTGAGTTAGAGTTAGAGCAGCTGCAACTCAACTTGGAAGAAGATTTTCTGGTTCAGTCTGAGCAAGAAACAATGGAGGTATCATTTACTTGAATTTCTTCTTTTTGAACCACAATTATCAATTGATGTTTGCTGTAGAGAAAAAAGATTGTTAACCTCTGCAACATTTTTTTATCTTCATCTGACAAAGATCTCATTGTCTCTGATATACAATTTTGTTAATTATATATTATTATCATATGCTAACCTCAAATACTTTTCTTTTCCTCCTTGATAAAACAGATGATCAGTGAGTCCACAAAATCTTGTGAAAGCTTTCATGGTGATTCTGAGCCAAAAGATGAAGACTACACTGAATATTATGGAGTTTCTGCTAGAGAACTGGAGAGACGGCTACATGAACTTCTACATACAAGACAACGAGAACGGATAGCCGAGCTGGAGGCTGCACTGAAACTTGTTCTTATTGAAAAGGAAATTGAGGTTTCTAAGTGGAGGAAGGCTGCAATAAATGCTACAAATAGAGCAAATACTTTTGGTAAGCATAGATAAGTTGATTCATTCCTTTTCCTCATGTGCTAATTGTTTTGGTCTAATTTAAACATTAAAATTCTGAAAATTTAATCCTGACATGTAGGTTCATTTATATTAAGTCATGTCATGTTGCTGCCTGGACATCACAAGGCCTGAACACCATATGTCTTCTCATAAGTGCTATTTCTCTTAAGGTAGAAGATAATTAGAATAACCAAAATTAGAAGGAACATCATGCTAATGCTTCTTAATTTCAGCGGTTTAAGAGAAAAAGTTGAGCTTTATTATTCAATACAATTGTTCTGTTTCTCGGATTTTTCAATAGTGGAGTTTGGTGATCTATGTGTCGGTCATGAGTATTCAATTCTTCATGCTTCTGCTTAAAATTTTCCACAAGGCATGAAATTGTATGAGAGAGAAAGTGCTCGTCTACCTACCTTATTATTCAGTAATTGTTTATGCTATGTGATGTATCCATTTTAACCACGAAGGCAATTTGTTTTCAGATGAAGTCTTATGAAACTGCAGATAGAAATACATCCCGAACAAAGAAGATACAATTGAAGGCATGCAAGTTGAAGAGTCTTGTACTGGTACAAAGCAGGAATGCATTCTAAGGTTGCTGTAATTTGAAGAGAATGCAGTCTGGATGAGAATGAATGATTTAAGTTGATGTTTAGGAAGTTGCTGTCAGCAATGGATCGGTGCTAAATGTACATTGTATTACAGAAGTGTAGATTTTGTTTTGCTTGATCAGCTCCATGTCTGGAGTTTCCAGAGTTTTTGAGGTTCCAAGTGGAGACACTTGAGCTTGGTCGGTTTATAGTCATTGCAGATTAATTCTGTAATATCTTCCCAGCCCCATTGTAGCTTATTCTTCATAAATTGCCAATGAATCTCTTTTCTTAACACTGAAAAAGTATTACTTATTTCTGAAACAAAGATCATTAATAGGGTTAATGATAAACGTCATTATAGCAAGCCTATGTCTCTTATAACACCAAAAATAATATTATTATTGTATGGCTTATTGAAAAATTCACATAGTTTCTTGATGTGATCTAATTATACAAGTAAAATATAAGTTGTTCAAGTAATAAAATGTAAGAATAAGAATATCAAACTCATGAGGACTAATGTGAGCGAGTGCAATGCACTTTTGTTTTTTCGAGGGTGTGAGCCACTAAAAATGGCTCACCTTTTTTTTTAAAAAAAATCATGAGTACTAATGTAATTTAATTTATCTAATTTTAAAATTGACAATCAATTTAAGTTGCGAGGGAGTTTGGCTGTGATTGAATTTTTTTTAAAAAAAATAGAGGATAAGATTGATTCAAAAAAATAAAATAGAATTATATCAATCAATTTGAAAAATTAGAATATTTATTTCATCACTATATCAGATTGAATTTCACTTAAGCACAAATCAAATATAGTGATGGATTAAAAATTGCCTAAGTTACGATATAAAAATATAAACATGTGAAATCATATATATTATTTTTCCAATTAGAACTTTCAAACAAAATTATCCTAAATTAGTTTTAACCTAAAATTAACTATGATAAAGTTCCTAAATGCTAATAAATTTATAATGGTTAATCTCTCAATTAAGCCCAACCAACATGTCATACAATCTAATACTTTCAATCTAGTAATATAAACAATGATATTAATTGTTTTCAATTCAATGATCAATTTTTCATGCATTTAGAAATATAAAAACTGATTACACTAAAATAGTCAATAACCAATTCAAATGATCACATGCAAAAAAGAAACACTAAAAATATGTTTAAAATAAATGATTTATTTAAAAAGATTCAATCTAACACGATAGTTTACAAAACTCCCTGGTTCAAAGCTATTCTATAAGATTAGAAATTAATATTGAAAAACAAGAAAATCGCAAACAACAAAGAAAAAAATAAAGTCTAACTTTTCATGAAGAATCTACCCCACATCCTTTGCATCAAGCTTAGGACTCCTTCAACCTTGAACTTGATATTAATCCTTAACAATTTTTATAATTTTTCTCTAGCATGAGGCCCTCAAATAATGATGCTAAAGGTCGTGTCTATATTGTTAGAGTTATTTTGAATTTTTAGATTTAAGTTTATCTTAAACTCATGTCTCAAATAAAATTTTGTCAAAACTCATTTTATCTTAAAATTGTTTTCACAATTTGATAAATATGATTGAGGTGCTATTTTGATTTTAAATTATGTGATTTCAATTTTCACGGTTCATTCTGTGACAAAGATTTACAATTGTGATTGAGCGTTAATTTTATACATATTGTCACGGGCCGTGAAAGTAATTTCACAATCGTGATCGAAACTCTGCGTTGTTATTTTTATTTCACGACCATGAACAAAGTTTTCTAATTGTGATTGAGATATCAAAATTTGATCACCTTCATGTCACGCTTGTAAAATGATCTATCACAACAACGATGTTCAAGTAGCTTCGGCAACAACATTACTAATTATCCAAGCAAAAAATATATTTTTAGTTTGTCAAGCCCATGGTTTGTTGATCATGATCAAGCTTGACAACTTAAATCAACATACTGAATTACGATTTGAACTTCATTTTAACTTCAAATTAATTGCAATTTTTTAGTGACTTTGTTTCCTTATTTATTTTTTAAAAATCAATATCAAAAGATTGAATATGTTTGCAAATCAAAATAAGTAAATACAAATAATCTAATAAGTAATGCATGATATATAAAAATTAAAAATAAATAAATAAAATATGTAATGCAAAAGTAAAATCTACACACATATTTCTCATGTATAAAAAGGAATTACTAAGAATAATCATATGCATATAATACTCATAAAAGGTGTGCATAATGCATATGTATCCAAGTTTGAAATAGTCACATTCGTTTAGTAATTTCTGATAACAAGGGTAAATGTTGGTTCATCCTTGGATCACATCCAATGGCTGATCCATTTTGTTGATGCAACAAGAAAAAGGAAAAAAGATAACATTATTTCCTCTGGTTGGCATTTGGGTCGTAATAACTTTTTGTGCAGCCTAGTCAATAGGCTCCAAATGCTAGTTTTCATCCCCATTTTCCAATTCGCAGACAAATCCACGAGCTACATGTCACCAATTTGACACATGGCGTGCTTGTTGGAAATTTAATCTTGATTAGGAGTTTAAGTTTATTAGGATTAGACTTTTAGTTGGATTAGAATTAGTTAGAGTTTGTTTTCTAATCAAAATTAAATTAATGTTCTATAAATAACCCTCTGCTGATCAATAAAAATATGCGTTGAGTTCTTCAATTTTACTTCTCCGTTTTCTTTCTCTGCTTGTGCGTGCTATTGTTCCTGGGCCAACAGTTGGTATCAGAGCTTGGTACGAGTCCCGGCGTCGGCGCTGCCATCCCCGGCGGTGGGCAGCTGCAGGAAGAGGCGGCGGCGACGACGCAAAGGAACCGCAAGAGCAGCTTCTCATCTCCTTCCACAGCAGAGTTGCAGAGCGATAGTTTCTGCAAGAAACACAACTAGGGCAGTAGACAACGTATGATGCATGTACAGAACAAGTTCATCGGAGACACCGCAACTCAGTGGCGGAGCCAGAACTTTATGCTCGCAGGGAGGGACACAACAGGGACTGCGCTGATCTGGTTCACGTGGCTGCTGCTCTGCAAGAATCCTGCAGCGGAGAGGAAGATTCTTGAGGAGTTATGCGATCATGACGTAGAAGAGGGGGCGGACTCGAGATTGAAGCGTCCATGCACGAGAAGAGGACGGACGTGCCATGGCAGTTGTGGGCGAACACAATGCTCATCTTGAAAGGCCGGTGTCGATGCACGGGATGATGAGCTCCAGCGCCAGCATCACGAACTGAGTCGTGTTGCCGTTGTTATCCTGGAGGCCATCCGCCAGGATCTGGAGCACGTTGAGCTTCGCCTCGCGGGCGACGTTGAGGGTGAGGCTCTATGTAATCGCACTGCATAGAGCCACGAAGGTGATGACATCGTCGACGGGGGAAGGTTCTCCTTGGAGGCTGCAGCCTTCATCTGGAGTGACGAGAGGCGCGTGGACAGCAGCTACGAAGAAGAAGAAGATGACTAGTGATTGCAGAGACAACCTGCTCTTGTGTAAAGGAAGATCACTGTGTGTTGCCCAAGGATCATCATCCTCAGTCCGAGATGACGTGCCTTCCAAGTATTCGCTAAAATTCCTAGCAAAAGGATCCATCGACGAGGCAACAGCCGCTTCATGCGCTGTTCCTACTCAAGCAGATCCTTTGTAGCAGGGGAAGTGCAAAGGGAACTCTCGGAGGTGGCTGCCATGGCAAGACGGCGGAGGAGTAACACCCACCGGAGAAGGAAAGAAGTGGATGGATTGACTGGACTTTGAACAACCAACAACTCTGATCCGCCGCTGTCGATTCACGTTTGGATCGAGTTTGACAGGGACGTGCACATAAAGTTTGACGTGTACGTGAATGCGTCGGAGCACCAGAAGGTTGGTCCCGGTAGCCGGGAGCTTCGTGAACGTGCCGCACAAGCAGAGGCATGACAAGATGGAGAAGGCGCTGAAGACGAAGCTGTAGCTAGAGCTGACGGAGCTGCTGGAGGACCTCGAAGCAAAATACATGGTGCCCGAGAAGACACCGAGAGAGGATGCTACGGAGGCGACATCCTGCATGCATACATGGTGTACGTAGCAAGTAAGGAGGAGGCGGTCGATCTGGCGGAGTGCCTTGTCACCGCCGTGCGGCAGGTGCTCCAATGCAGTCTCGGGTCGCTGGCGTAGAGGACGACGCTATCGGCAGCCAGCAGCCCACGCTCCAGAGTCGGACCTCGGTCCGTGTTGTCTCGTGCTGGCAGCTACTTACCGGCGGTGCTTGGAACATGTAGAAGGCGTGAACGACGGACAGGGATACTCCATCAATGCCAAAGGTAGAAGCGGAGAAGGCTCCAACGGCCGAGGAGAAGGAGAAGATCAAGGCGTCCGCTAAGAGACCAGTGGAGAAGAAGTCCGAGCATGACAAAGCCTCAAATGCATGACTGACTGCGATGGAGAAGGACGTCAAGGGATTCCTGAGTTGTAGGGAAGAAGCCCGGGACGAGTCGCGAGCTGTAGGGAAGAAGCCCGGGACAGGTCGCGAGCTGTAGGGAAGAAGCCCGGGACAGGTCGCGAGCTGTAGGGGAGAAGTGATGCATGCATTTTATAGCATATTTTAGGACTTGCATTAGGTGTTATTTTAAGTCATTCTGTCAATGCATGCATCTATTTTCTATTTTATTTGTTTATATTCTTCCAAGTCTGAAATCTACTCTTGTTTGGTGTATTTTGTAGGAAATCATATGGAAAGGTGGAAGAAGGATCAACAATTAATTGCATCGCAAATGG
>LTAE01013446.1:0-12585 GCA_001647135.1 Pontederia paniculata
CATTGCAGTCACGGTCGTGAAACCCTGTTTCACAATCGTGACGTCGCATAAACATACATTCATTTATATTTTTGCAGGATTAATTATAAGTATTTTTAGGGTTAATCAAGGGTTAAAATTCTACTCTTAACAATTCTTATTAACAGGAACCCTAGCATGCATGCAATGTATTCAACATAAATATATTTATCTAAAAGGATCCGCCTATTTACATACCGAATCATGTAGGGTTGTTCTTCGTTCTTCAACTGTGCCCTCTTGATCTCCTCTAGTGCTCCTGGTCTCCTTCACGTTCTCCTAGATATTTGGGCATGGTTCTAGGATGAGAGAAGGGAAGAGAAAAAGAGAGAAAGAAACTAGGAGAGAAAAAATCTTACTTAGAGAGAAAACCTAGTGGCTAGGGCTTTGAGAGAGAAGGCAAAATTATGAGGGCTCCCCCTATGGTCTTATTTATATGCATGAGTTATAGGGTTTCCTAATTTAATTCAAACTCAAATTTTAAATTTGAATTCTGAAATTTAAACCAACTAAATAATCTCATCTAATAAATTCTGAGATTTAATTGATTTGAATTTAAATTTAAATTTTGAACTTTCTTTTGAATTTGAATCTTAGGATTTAATATATTTAATTATTATTTAATTAAATATTTTCATTTCCTTTTTAACATACGAGTATTACAAAAGTAGCAGCACCAATTCATTTTTTTTTTGAAATATAGTAAAGAGTCTATGGGCAATTTCTTGACTTATCCAGTCCTTAAAGACTCACACTTATGATGAAGACTATAAAACCTATTCGTCATGTCTTAGGATCAACTTAGCATACTTGATATCATTTTCAAGTATTACGATGGAGACTCTCATTGAAGGAGTGTATGTCTTTAACTCAATAACATCGCAAAGACTTAAGTTCAATCGTCTATCTTTGACATCTGACCTGAGTCCTCTCACTAGTCGTTTAATTTAACACCTTAAATAAGGTATCACATATGACTTCCCTTATCAGAAAACACTAAGTTACCTTGTAAACTTGTGTTCAATTCTTCCTGAACATATCAGGACGAACCTAAATCATTTCTCGAGTTAGACCATTTCATCCCCGCCCGCTATACCCTAAGAGTCAGAGGCAATTATCTTTATAACTCGATAATCTCGTGTCTGAGTGACGTACTCTACTTGTGTATAATAACTCATTTAAATAACTTAAACAAGAAATTGAAATACTTTCATTCATAGAATAAATATTTAAGTACAATCAGAGTTTACGTAACCCTATAGCTTTTACATGTCTAACGAATAGATATATAGAAATAGGCTTTGTAAATGGATCAGCCATATTCTGATTTGTAGACACATATTGAACAATGGCCCTCTTTTTAACATCTTCTTGTCGCACAAATTAAATTTATACTTGGTGTCGATATGCTTCCCTTTGCAGTGATATTTTTTTGTCTTTAACATATTCAATCGCCGCTTGATTATCACAACATAGGGTGGTCTTCTCATTCTCAGAAAACTTCAAATGTTGGAGAAATCTGCTCAACCAAAAACATTCTTTCGCGACTTCAATGTATTCCACAAATTCTACTTTCATTGTTGACAATGCTATACAATCTTGCTTCTTACTACTTCATATAAAAATGACATTGCTAAGCAAGAAAATATAATTGGAGGTGAATGCGTTCATCTACATCGTGAGCCCAATCAACATATGTATATCGAGCTAGTTTCAAACTTACCCCATGATAACATAGTGCAAAGTCAATTTTTTAAGGTTTAAGTATTCTCTTGACAACTGTCCAATGTTTGCATCCTAGGTTTGATTGATATCGATAAATCAAACCAATGGAATGTCATATATCAAGCTGAGTACATAATATCATGTACATCGGACTTCCAACTGCACTGACATAAGGAACTGAGGACATGTATTTTATTTTCTCTAGAGTCTTTCGATGTATGTTAAGACTTAAAGCTTCACTTTTCATTAAAGGAGTATCCATAGATTGACATTTATCCATATTAAATTGTTCAAGTATCTTTTAATAAGCGTCTCTTGTGAAAAAGTAGGAAATCCTTTTGAACGATCTCGTGGAATTTTACTCAAAGTATGTATACTGCTTCACCCATGTCTATCTTAAAAATAGAGGACAACCATTTCTCGATGATGACAAAGTACTGCTTGTCATTCTCTGCAAATAGAATAGCATGTACATGTAAAATTAGAAAAATAAATTTTTCTTTAGAGTCACAAATATAAACACAATGACTTTTATCAATCATGAAAAAAATAAAAGAAAGTATACATTGATAAAACTTCATAAACCATTGTTTAGATACTTATTTTAATTCATATTTGAACTAGTGCAATTTACATACTTTGTGTTCTTCTCCTTTTACGTCGAAATCCTTAGGTTACTCAATGTTAATTTCTTTGTCTAGTTCTCCATTTACAAAAGCTATTTTTACATTCCTAATTCTAAATTCATATATGCAACAATAGTTAGGACTAAATGAATTGAAGAAATCTCACGGCTGATGCGAAAGTTTCATCATAATCTATGCCCTCTTTTTTTAATGTAACCTTTTATCATAAGACGAGTCTTATATATCTTTCTATGGATTCATCTATACCATGTTTAAAAGATATAACTTTATATCTTTTGCCACAAGATGAACTTTAAATAGATGAGGTCTATGTCTAATAAAAAACATAAGTAGGCTAATGTTATTTACTAAATTCACAAAATATATCCTCTCTCCCACTCTTTAAATAGTTTAATTTATTTTCCTAACGAAAATTTATCTATTACTTGCGTGCTTTTAAAGAAACATAAGTTCCAAAGAAATTTCTCGTCTAGCATCTCCGATGTTAAGAAACATTAGCTTTCTAAAATTTTGAACTGACGATAACTAGACAATATAATATATGAATTAATGTGTTACTTGTTCTCTCTTTTAATTTAGCTTTATTAATTTCTCTCTATTACTTGTGTTCTACTTAAAGAAACATAATTTTAAAAAAATTTCTCGTCTAGCATCTCCTATGTTAAAACAATATTAGCGTTTTAAAATTTTGAACCGACGATAACAAGACAATATAACATAAGAATTATTGTGCTACATTTACTTGTTATACTTTTAATTTAGCTTTATTAATTTCTCATCTGAGAATTATCGACGGAACCTTCCAGAAATTTCGGGTGTTCAAGTGGAAACTAAACCTTTCGAGATATTGTGGGCCCCGGTCCGTAATTTATGACTAAATTGGCCTTTTTAAAACCTTCAAAATTTGAAGAAAATTAAATGACATTATATATTTCACAATTTGAAACCTTCACTTCATAGTTTACACGTGAAATATTCTAGTTGTTTTCTATTAATTGTCACTAAAAAAAAGAGAAATTACCATAAACATATAACGACCAAGAAAAAAAAACAATATATACATCGCCTTCTCCTCTGGTTCTTGGCCGCCAAATTGTTTGCATAGTTACGTATAACATGAATGAGGGAGCAGCGCCGCCCGGTGGAGTCGGACCGACGGAGGCAGCGGCCGCGACGGACGCGGATGACGCCCAGGAGCGCCAGGAGGCCCTCCTTCAGAGGGTCGACACCAACGCCGCCGATCAGGTTGATGACGGCGGTTCGCTGCAGGTGGCGGCGTCGGAGTTGAAGCAGAATGCCATCCTTTCGGGGTCTGGAGCGATGAACGTCGACGAGAACGTTGACACACGGGCCGCGAAGTTCGATCAGCTGGCGGAGGACACGGAGCGACTGCTGCAGCGGATCCACGAGCAGGCAACCGCCAGCCTGAAGGAGCTGGAGACGCATTACTACTCGTCCGTTCTGTGGAAGGACGCCGGCGCTGGAGACGCGACGGATAAATAAGGTTCACTATTTTTCTTCTCATTTGATCTCCAATGTCTTGGATTTGTTCATGACTCGAGTTACTACTTCGAGTATAATCAATGGCTTTCTGCATCTTTCGCCGATCGAAGAAAAAAGACGCTACTATGAGTAATCACTAATTTTCTGGTTCTTGACAATGATTTGATATCCCAATGACAGAAAACCTAGAAAAAATTACTAACAATTGCCAAATCCAACGTACGTACGTAGTGCCAATGCATGATATAAATCAGTATCGAGAAACACTTTAATCTTTAAATCTGTTTGCTGAGTTGTTAACGTCGATAGTGTTATATCTGTGTCTCAAAGTNCAACGTACGTACGTAGTGCCAATGCATGATATAAATCAGTATCGAGAAACACTTTAATCTTTAAATCTGTTTGCTGAGTTGTTAACGTCGATAGTGTTATATCTGTGTCTCAAAGTTATTAGGACTTCAGTTATTTAATTCATGGATCTGCATCATAAGCCATATGCATTCAGAAAATGGAAATTCTTGATTCTGATGTCCTAATTGTTGCGATATCGAAAAGCTTAACATTATTTTAAACTTTTTTTTTCTTCTCTGCCCTTTTTTTTCCTTGTTGCCGAGGGTCTTTTTTTATTTATCACATGATGATGACAATCTGCATGATATAATATAATCAGGTGTGCACCTTGAACACTTCTATTATGTGATTCCCTCTTTTCTTTTTTTTTTCATCCATCTTTGCGGTCTTTCTTTAATTTGGATATCTTTTTCATGTTATTGTTACCCAGATGTTTGTGCTATGTGTAGCTAGTGTTCAATTCTTTTGACAATCATCCTTCTGCTACTACTATGTACTGATACATGTTAAATAGGCATATCAAGTCATTGGCTTCAGAATTATCGGTCAGTTTTGTTCTTGATAGCTCAGGAATTATTTTTTTATACTTCTCCTAAGGCATAAATTTATTGTATAATTGGGGTATGTATTTTATGTGCATTACGTTTAAATTTTGGAAAAAAAAGAATGATTTTCATAACCTCATGAACATGAGTGTTTAAGGTCCTCCATCAAGAACTCTGGAATAAATTAATTCTATAAAATGACTATTTTATTCTTCAATCCAATTCGGGCAAAGCCATAGTAATCTTATTCTCTAATATGAGTAGTTTAACAATTAAACTTAAGGGGCTTTTGCATTGACACCTTTTTCAGGTTAATTTTTATACGTGTATAGTGTTAATTTGCATTTTATATTTCACGTTCCAAAATTACAAAAAAAGCAACGTAAACAATTCGAGGGTAAGAAAACCATGGCAACCGCCTAAAGGGGGTGGCAAAAACATGCTCATACGCCGTGCGGAAAAAAAATTGAACCGAACGTTACAGGAAACGGAACGTAGTACCCTGATCATTGGATCTTAACCCAAATCCCCTTGCTCGGTACACCGCGGTTCAAAACGAAGACCAAGTAGTACCCTGCCGGCGCGATCGCGCCGTTTGGCGGCGCCGTCACGGTCAACTGGTACGTGGACGACTGCAACGGCTGCAAGCCCTCCACGTTCAGCACCACCAGCCTTTGGTTCATTGAATAGCCATGCGTCGTGAACGGAGGTGCGTACATGGTCACCTTAACGTTGGCCGGTTCCAGCGCTGTCTCAGTCTCCGGCACCGAGAACCAGAAGCGGAAAGTGCGCCCATAAGTCATGCCCTTGTCCGCCGAGTCCTCGATTATGGAAGGCCTGTGGCTTGCCAGCTTCGGGTCCAGGTAGGGCGGGAAGAACCTCTCCACCTTAAGCTCCGTCGGATACATGACGTCCGTGAAGTTGTATCCGTTGTTCGTGTTGCTTCCGGCCACCAAGATAGTCGCGTCAGGCAGGAGCGCGCTGGACGCGTGGTACATCCTGGGGGTGGTGGAGCCGATCAGCGTGCGGAACCGCTGGCCGCGGCGGAGCTTGGGCCGGTAGATCACAGGCTGGAACACCGGGTCGCGTGCGAACCACCAGCCGGAGCACCCTCTGCTTGCGCCGTTAATGAGTAGCAACTCGCCGTTGGGCAGGACCAGCATGTCGCCCATCGTGCGCTTCATGGGCATCTGCTCGGTGTGCCACTTCGTGTCTGGCTTGGTGATGACGATCCGCCCGCAGTTCTGGAGCGCCGGCAGGAAAACGCTCTTCTCCGCGGAAGCGAAGGCATTTCTCTGTGCGCCCCCGCAGACGATGACCTCGGCTTTCCTCGCCGTGTTGTCCGCACCGAGGGTGATCGGGAGGAGAGCCGACATGCCGGAGGCAGGGTAGTTACGGGAGCCTCCCTTCAATGGAGGGAACTCGCGGACCACCCTGTTGGCCTTGGGGTCGAGAAGGATGGCGCGGTTGTTGGCGAAGATGAAGAGGTTGCCGTCCGGGGAGAGGTGGACGAACGGGTAGAGATTGTTCTCGACTGGGTCGGTGGTCTGCTCAAGGAAAGGCAAGTAGATGGCTTTAGCGTTGGACTGTCCGACCGGAGGCACAAACTCGTAGTTGAACATGCGACGGCCGCCTATGACGATGAAGCTGCCGTCAGGAAGGGTCTGCTGGGTGGCGTACCTGTGAATGCAGCGTATCCATAAGGTCATATGTGAATGTGAGCTGGTGGTGGTAATACTAATACGCGTACGTAAGAGCATAAATACCATCTGTCGCCGGAGAGAGCTTTGGGGTACTCTTTCCAGTCGCAGGTGTCGCAGCTGGACAAGTAGCGCACGCCTCTGCCGCCGTCGTTGAAGCCACCAGTTTGCACCAGGTTGCCGTCGGCGTCGAATGACCCGGAGGAACACCATATATCAGTCAAGACCTAACACGCGGGTCCGGTGACATGCATGAGCGTCAAGAAAATTAACGATTAGTTCTGCACAAAATTAATTAGAAGATAAGAAAATTTACGAAGAAATAGATCAGCAAAGCCAAAGCTCATGCATGCAATGCTGCCAACCTTGAGGGGGCGGATGTTGCCTGTCTCGAAGTCGAATTCAGCTGCGTGCGCCCAGCAATCCAATTCGCCCGTCGGGCTGAAGGGATTCACGCGGCAGTTCCAGTCCGGCAGCCGGAGTGTGGCCGGTTGGAAGATGGTGGAGTCAAACATGATGGCCTTGTTCTTGTGCGTGATCACCATGTGCATTGCAGACACCCCCGAGTTATGGGTCACCGTCTCCCACGCGCCATTGTACCCCGTTTCGTTGTTGGTCATCCCTACAGCGACCTGCACCTGACCAGCGCCGTTTGCCGGCGGCCCGCCTGCAGGGTCGTCCACCGGCGAGAGTAAGGAATTGCCATAGGGAAATGACTCGACGAGGGCGGGCGCGAGGAGGAGGGAAAGGAAGAAGAAGAAGGAACGGAAGAGAGGTTCCATATTGGCACAGAGAGGAACCAAATCTACACGCAAATCTCTTCCCTTCTCTAATTCCCACAATTCTCTTTCTCTTTCTCTTCTATCTAACTAAATTCCTCCCTCACCTTTTTTCCTTATTTCATGAATGGATGGTTGCCCTCAAAATCGACAGCTTAAATTTAACATTAGGCTTTCTATTTAGCTTGTGGTTGGACGCTGTACGACTCAGAGTGCAACATAGCTCATTCTAGGCCTATGTACGTAGACACACACTTTATATAATACCATACTACTTATATATATATATATATATATTCACTATATGAGTGTGATCTTTCGAACAAAAAATATTAGAAAATTTAATTAAAAAATACGTTGCTCCATGTGGAGAGTTCATACACCCAAAAATATAATAAACTCATTTCACTTTTGACAAATTTATATTATAAAATTATGTGGTGAGTTTCTAGAGTCTATATATCAAATAAATTTAATTATAAAAAAAGTAATGCATCAATCATAACAAAAATAAATACTTTATATATGAGCTACTTTTTAAACTTTTGAACAATTACAAATTTTCGCATCTAATATTAAGTTTTAAATTTTTGTTTTGCTTTTTTAAACTTTGAGCGTTTTTCCACCTAACCCTTCCATCAACTGCAGTCATTTTTTCTGTTAATTTAATTTTTTTGACAAAACTATCACTCCTCTTTCTATCTCGTGAGCTGCAAGTGCTATCTTTGAGCTCCACCCGTGACCTGTGAAAAATTTTAAATTAACAAAAAAAAATGACGATAGTGGACAAAAAGAGTTAAGTGAAAATGGTACTCAAAGTCTAAGAAAGCAAAGTGAAAATGGTAAAAATTTAGGATTAGACGTAAAAATTGTCCCCAAATTTATATCGCCATGTGAGAGAATATAGACTTGGAGACACTACGATAATAGTCCTTTAACTTGGATTTGACTAAAAGACAGATCAATGATATGCGAAAGTAATAACTTTAACTCAATAAAATAGTCTAGCAACATAAACGATCCTTTTATATTATTCAATAAAAGAAAAAACATAACTAATTAAAGATCAATTTGACAGTAAACTGAACTCAAGCTAGATTCATCATCTTTTTACATCTTTACCCTTTTTATTACTTTATCTCTTTCTGTAATAGTATCAGTAATTATTAATCTTTTACTTGCAAGAACCTCAGTTTCACTACTATGACACAATGCCCATTAATTTCAGTAGATTCAAGCTCATATGAGTTAGTTCTTATGATCCTTTATTTCTTTGATTATCAGTTGTCATAAGTTGTTTAGTTATAACAATCAATTTGATGAACATTTATCAATCATGAAGATTATTGACTTTAGCTTTGATGTCATTAAGGCTAGCTAAGCTTGAAATTCAATAAGACAAATGAACCTAAGAGAATGCAGTTGCAATTGTTCCAGGATAAATCTCTAATAATTTAGTCTCAGAAAATGCCAGTTATCGATATCCTTGAAGGAACCTGTACCAATTTAGTCCCAACGGAAACTCATTAAAAATTGTTCTCGAAGGAACCAAGTTATCCCATGTATGAGGTCCGTGTTGATAGTTCATCGAAAGCCAAATCACCCTCTTATGCACATATTCAATTACATACAATATTTTTTTTAACTCCTATGGATAGTAGAATCTAGGTTTTTGAGGATCAACAATCAACCAACATACATATCAATAACAATGAACATATCATCTTTTCAGGCAGTAGACACGTCCATGTTGTCCGCGTAGTGCTTTGTCAATCCGTTGTAGTGGGGACCACGACTCGCGTCCGGGGCGACACGGTCCGTTTCTTCTTCCTTTAGTCCTCCACGGGAGAGAGAGAGAGAGAGAGAGAGAGAGAGAGAGAGAGAGAGAGAGAGAGACTCTCCCCTCGTAACCTACTTATATAGGGGTTCACTAAGTATAATCCTAGTCAAAGTTAATCTTAATTCCTGTTATCTCTCTTAGGATTAGGAGTCCTTTAAAATTAGTTTGGGATCAAATTAGGAATATCAATTGATTATGATAATAAATTAATTTTGACTCTAATCTTCTTTTCCTAATTCTAATCATATCATACTTTAACTTTCCTTTTTATCCCTTTGATATTTAATTTTAATTACATGAAATTCTTGGGTGTTACATTTAAAATGAAAAAGCCATACATATCACCTTTGACACCTTGTGGAGGTGCCATAAGAGTGGTTCCGTTAATAACTTATTCATATTCATAATATAATTAATTAATTTACCAAAAGTTCCTGTATGGCCAATGCTTAAAATCCTTAAAGAAACCTATATAATATTTATAATAAGGGCCAAACCTAATGCATAAATGTCATATATCAAAATTTAAGAGTTCATCAATTTAATTACTAAATGATAATAGTCATTAATCTAAGGACACATGGCCATCACAAAGGTTCACAAAACTTTTAAAATAAGAATGAATTTACAATGAGAGAATAATGTTAGCCCAAATAACTACTAAAATAAACTACCATAATAAGAAATATGAAACTTACCTAGATAACTTATATTTCTCTCAAACTCTCTTTTCTAAAGGTTTTACCTTTTTCATTTACTCATTTCAAGCAAATCACACAAGAAATCGATCACTGATTTTATGGCAAGACTTCCTTCTCAACTATAAATTAATAACCAAATAGAAGAGAGCAAAAAGAGTCCGGTGAAGAAAATGATTTCACAAAATATAGAAAACTAAGAACCATTACAAATAGGACTAAGTTTCGAAAACCATTCTGAAGATCAAGTAACATTGTAGTACTATAAAATAATAATGCATCCAAATGCAATACTCAAACATGATATGCATGACACGTACTCTGAGTGTCATGACACTAACTCCCCTCTCACGAGAACACCAATCACACTACCTAACCTCTCGCAAGTACATCAATATAACCTCCACAAGTAGAGTGGAAATATGTAGAACTGTTGCTTGCATTCGCAATGGCCCCACATCATCCTCCACAAAACTATCATCTCATCAATACAAGTCAGCCACTTGCTAAAATGAGTGATCTGTCTCACCTAAGAGAGCTCCTCATCCTTCATGATAATTATCATCTCGCCAACACGCGAGTGACCTGCTCGCCTATGCGAGCTCCTTGTCCTTCATTCACTACAAGAAAATCGTCGATTAGTGAGCAAAAAATTTCTTGAAACTTTCCTCCAATTTTCTCACAATATTTTACTCAACTTCCACAATTACTCGCTCTTTACTCGCCGTGTTGTCAAAGAAAATCGGTTTTTCTTAAAATAAGAAAAATACTATCAGATTGTTGCTTGATGTTTGCTCGTTAATGCTTCACCAATTGCTCGTTAAATTGCTCATTGTTTCCTCGCTAATTATTTGTAAATTTCTCACTAATTTTCTCATTAAGTACTCGTTAACTTATTCGGTATTAGTGGAAATTTTATCGAACTTTACTTGGTATTTGCTTGCTAATTTTAACTTTCTTATAATAAATATATTTAAAATAGTAAAAAAATAGATTGTACATTATAACATGATGCCATCACATAACACATTCAAAATAAGTAATACAAAATAACAATCACATAACATAATCATCATAATTTACATAATGTAAACATCACAATCACATAAGATATAATGTATGAAGTGCAATGAAACATAACATACAATCATAAAAATCGTCAAACATAACCTACACAACCATCCTACTTATCCTCATCCTCATCATGATGTTGTGTAGAAGATGGAACAGACCTACAACAAAAATGCTGAAAAGACTCCTCCAACATGTGCCTCAACAAGACTCTAAACATTTATCAACCATGGTCCTTACATCTTCAAAAGGAATTGGAGGGATGATAGCTAAACTAGATGGAGGACTACCAACAGAAGCAGTACTCACGATGAAAGACGGCACTGGTCTTATATCACTAAGTCTCCATGCGCTAGTAAGCCGTACAACTTCATGTCATACTACTGCATCGAACTTAGGAGGCTATGAGGATGCATACTTATCTCCGATAAATAAATCATAACTCTCCTAAAAATTTTAATAAATGACCTCGCATTAGTAAAAGAATATTTTAAAAATAAATAATTGATGGACTAAAAAATACAAAAGCTTAATAAAATATACCAAAATATGTTCTGCTCTTAAGATCAAGTTATTAGTCTTCTTACTAGCATGCATATTCTTGTACAAATATCGATAATTGACCTCGCTTTGGCACTCATATTTCTATAATAAATATTATCAATATTATGTCATTATGAGAATGATATGTAACTAATAAAAAAATTACCATGTGTTGTTTATTTTCTTTAAATCACGCCGATTCTGCTGTGTGCTTTGATTATTCAAGCATAATTGCTTTGATCATGTTAGAGAATCTTATCATTTGTAAAGATTTGATGTCATCCAGATCTGTTGTTATCCAGATCTGATGTTATCTAGATTTGTGTTTATCTAGATTAGTTTAGATTACATAATCTTCTCTAGTTAGATTAGATAGATATCGGTGGTTATTCTTCTGATACTTTCATGTACTATATATAGATGTACAAACTCACCAGTATTCATATAGAAAAACATTTTCTCCATTCTACTCTTCTAACATAGTATCAGAGCCATAATTATTTTTTTCTCTCTCCTCTTTCTTTTTCACGTTCTGCAGGCTCTCTAATAGACTCCTCGACACGACACAGACCGTGTTCTGTAGATACGGACCGTTCTCGTCGCCTTGCCTTCCTCGTCCGACGACACATCCGGCCCCTCCCAAATCCTGCACCAACGCGAGCCGTCCTCGGCCCTTCCGACGCGCTCCTCCGACGTCTCTTAGACGCGCTCTCAACGTGATGCGTTCCTGCACTGGCATCATATGCACCAACACAGGTCGTGTTCGGCCATTGCGACGCGCCCTTCCGACGCGATGCGCACTTCAGACGCGCTCCTCCGACGCTTCTCAGACGCGTCTCTGCATCAGTGCCATTTGCACCAACACAGGCCGTGTTCGGCCATTCCGAGGCGCTCCTCCGACGACGCGTTCTTCAGACGCGACGCACACTTCAGACGCACTCTCAACGCGCCCTGCATGCGCCTCTCCGACGCGACCGTCACGCTCGACGTGCTCTTCTCCGACGCACTGCCGTCGACGCAGGCCGTGTCCCTCTCCAAAATCACGTCTTGTTCTCGTCGTGTCCTCTCTCCAGACCGTGCAATCAACACGGACCGTTTTGTTCGACACAGACCGTGTTGCTTGACGCGGCCGAGATGACTTCCTCATCTGAGAACTCTACATCGA
>LTAE01013448.1:2492-12583 GCA_001647135.1 Pontederia paniculata
AAACATTAAACCTAAATTAATTTAAATTAAAACGCAATAAAATCTAATCCTAAATTGCTAGGCCTCTCGAGTGAATAGCAACCCACAACTTATGAATTGGAAATAGATAGACATAACTCTTTCAACTAAGAATCCAAACGCTTGAAAACGGTCGAACAGAGATACGCCAGGAAAACGGCCCGCATCGCGTCCGAAACGGGCTGCGTCCGAGCAGATGAAAATACAGCTTACAGTAATGAAAACAGATACGAAAACGATGGCGAGGGGCGAAAACGGCCTGTGTTAGACGAATACGGCCTATTTTGCCTCGACCGTAAATCATAATTCGCAGAAATCCAAGAAAAAATTAATTAAGAGTAAATACTAACAATATCTTTCGATTAAAGTTAATAAAATACTAAATAAACTTGAAAAGTATCAAAACACAAAACTAAATAAGGTTTAACAGAAATTACTCCTAACAAAGATGATTCTAAGCCTTAATAAGATTAGAAAAACATACAGATCTGCAGAATTCAATTGCTTTCTAGATCTTCAATCCCGCTTCAAGGCTTCTCCTCCAAAGTTGGCTTCTCAGCTCTTCAAAAATCTGCAAAATAGGAGGAGTTCTCTGATTCTTTTCTGTCTTTTGAGAAATATGTGCTGTGAGAGATCAGAGATATCAGATATCCTCAAGTTTGATGTATGGAGGCCTATTTATAGGTGAAATTCGGAGGTGAGGCCTGACATCACATGGTTGGGAAGAGTTTGAATCGAACACGACTTGATAACAACCATCAGATCGAGCGAACCGACATATGCGGTGAACAACACAGGTTGTTTAATCCCAACACAGTCCGTTTTGGCAGGAATTAGAGTTTGAATGCAACACGACTTTGAACACGGTGGGTGCTGCTCTGGGATGATGACACGTGGCGCAATCTGGGACGTCGATGGTGTTCATTTTGATCCAAAATGGTGTGAACATGGATGACTTTTTTCTTAAATGTTGAACACGGCCTGTTTTGACTGAACACATGCTGTTTTGGCATGATGGAAATTTGAACTGCGTAAATAAGTTGAACACAGGCCGTTTTGGCTTGGTGGAAAACGGGAGCTCCAACAATGAGTTGAACACGGGCCGTTTTGGAGCAACACAGCTCGTTTTGCTTTTTTTTAATTTCTATGTCCGCTCGGTCAAATCTTCTATTTGAAGTATTTGCCATAAATTGATGTAATTTTTCTGAAAATTAACCATATATAGCACTTAGGTAGAATCTGACTCATGAATGAAATATCAACTAAAATAACTGAAATAATGCATGAATTAATATAAAATACTAGAAAAATAATATAAAATAGATGCATGTAATATGTATATTTTTGCATGCATCAATCCTCTAGATGCAGGCCGTGTTGGGCCGACGTGACAAAGCCCACCCGCGAAGAAATTAGGTTAAATACGGCTAAAAACCCTATATAAACCCCTAACACAAAATTAATCTCGGATAACTCTCATTATTTTTCTACCCAGTCGTTAGGTAATCTCTCTCTACCTCTCCTCTCCTCTCTTCTCTCTTCTCTCTTCTCTCTCTCCCTCTCTCTCTCTTTCTTAGAGAATCTTTCTTGTCTCGAAAATCGTCAAGTCAAGTCTGAAATGGACTGCGTGGGACGATGACATCGTCAAGTCAGCCTGAAATGGACTGCGTTCTTATGAACACGGTTTGCGTCCTCTAGAGGACGGCCACGTCGGACATGACATGCATTATTCCGACAATGACCGCACTCTCCTTGGACAACACGGTCTTTGTTGCACCAAACACGGTCAGTGTTGCCTGATTTAGAAGATTCGTCCCAGCACCTATTTTTAAACGCGTTTAAACTGGAAATAACACGGTGTATGTCACGTCTGACGCGGTTCGTGTCCTGACTGATTGTTGTCCTAACTGATTGGATGAATCTGGTTGAGTTAAGGTTAGTATTCCATCACGTGAACTTAGCCTAGTAGATAATTGAAAGATAAAATATGTAATTGATTGTGATTCAAATGAACTTCATGAAGAGGAAGGCCCGACACACTAGGGATTCATTCCCTCCTGTTTAGGGACTTGTCCCTCTTGTTTAAGGGTTCGCCACTCTTGTTAGGACCTCATGTCCTCCTATTAGGGTTTTATGTCCGCCTGTTTACTGTATGAGTCTAGGGTTGACTCCATGGCCTAGCTAGCCATCCTGGCGTCGGATCACTGAAATCTTCATGTACTAATAACTGCTCATCACTAATTGAACTAAAAGATGATACTGAAAAGTATAATGAACTGGACCTGATTATTGTACATCAGGAAAGTAGGTGTAACTGACATGTCTGTTACTGTTACTGAAAAAGAAAGACTGAAAAGAATGGGAAAGACACTATGAAGTCTTACTGTCTCATATTATCTTTGTGTTAAATATAAGAAAGGAAAGGTTTGATCTACTCACTTCCTGGCTCCTGATTATTATTCCTTTTTATTTGATCTTTACATATTGAGTGTCACAACTCACGGGTTTTACCCTACAAATTCAATTCTACAGGTGGTTTTGATCTTTGATAGGCACTAATGATGGTGCTGATGGTGATGCAGCTTGTGGTGGTCTGCTTTGCACATGACATAGGATCCTGGTTATGTCATGTTGGTCATCTGATAGAGATGGATGTTGTTCTGAGTCCTTAGTAGTTACTTGATTAGTTATTGATGTCTAGTAGTTTCTATTGAAACTATGTATCGGATTATTAATCTTTATATGGTCATCTGATAGAGATGGATGTTGTTCTGAGTCCTTAGTAGTTACTTGATTAGTTATTGATGTCTAGTAGTTTCTATTGAAACTATGTATCGGATTATTAATCTTTATATTGAAGAATGATATTTAATTTATATTGTTGCTATTATCTGATGTGGCCCTGGGGTTGACCAGTCAAATGGTCAAACCAAAGGTAATGATATTGTGGGGTAGCATCCCTGAAGTCAAGATTTTGCCAGGTGGCAAGGTCTGATTTTGGGGGCGTTACAGATGGTATCAGAGCCTAAACAAGGGCACTTCTTAGTTGTCCTTAAGATAGATAGAGGTCCATGTGCAAGCATCACGAGTCATCATCACACCATCAGGTATGGGTTAATTTGAAAATATATTATTTATCACTGATAAAAACTTGTATAATTGCCCTGTATGTAGATGCCTCCGCGACGTTCCGCTAGACGTACTAACCAACCCTCGGAAATCAACGCACCAAATCCACCACCAATTATGGATAACCCAAATCCAACTCCTGAACCTGTCACGCCAAACCCTACACCAGTGATTGCTGAATATCAGAATGAGTTTCTGAACAACCTGATGAGAGCAGCCCGTAGGGAACACCAACGCGAGGAGACAAGGGACACAATTGAAAGACTTCTGAAGCAACATCCTCCAGAATTCAAGGGAACTGAGGACTTTGGTCGTGCTGAGAAGTGGATAGAGAAAATGGAGGAGATCTTCGTGGAGATGCAATGCTCAGAGGCAAGGAAAATCATCTTTGCAGTGAACCGTCTCATGGATGATGCAAAGGATTGGTGGAATGCCACGAAGAGCACGAAGTTTGCAGCACAAAGTAACATCTCTTGGGAGGACTTCAAGGAAGTCTTTGAGATGCGTTACCTACCCCAGTACCAGAAGGATAGGAAATAGGAGGAGTTTTTGCAACTCGAGCAGGAAAGCAGGACTGTAGAGCAATACTTAGTCAAATTTCTACGGTTGGAGAAATATTGCACTTTGGATAAGAATGACAAGTCCAAGACAAAAAAAATTGTCAATGGGTTGCATTCAGGACTGAGAGCCAAAGTCATGAGCGGAAACTGCAACAAAAAGCCTCTGAGCTTGCTTCAGAATTGGAATGGGAACATGAAGACTAGAGAAGAATACATAAAGAAAAAGATGGAGCACACTCACAGAACAGAGACAAGGCTAGATGGGATGATAGGAGACAGAACAAAGCTTATGATGGGAGAGACCGTCGTTGTGAAGAGCATCCCAAACCTTACGAAACTCGGCAAGGCCAATAACAACCACAACCAACTGAAAAACGAACATGCCCTCATTGCCACTGGTACCATATGGGGGAGTGTCGCCACAAGACTGGAGTGTGTCTGCGTTGCGGAAAGCATGATCATTATATAAAGGACTGCCCAGAACCAAAGTTGGCTCCTCAAAATTCTAGGGGTGCAGGAGGCCCTTCAAAAGTGACACAAAGACGGGTGTACAACATTATGGCGGAAGAAGAGACCAACCGCGAACCACACATTTATGACTCCTTAGTTACTCCACTAAAACTTATCTACAGTACTTAACCATTTACAAAATGAGATTGTTCATAAGGAGGTTATTCTCCAATGAGAATTAAATAAAAATAAAAAAATAAATTGATAAGTTGTCGATAGATTCTAGGATGAATTTTAAGGAGGTTATAATGTAATAACCCAACTGAAAATGGGTCATGTCCTAGGCAGACACGGGCCGGGTGTCTCAAAACGGGCAGTTTCAGTAGAACTTGGGCCATGTTGGCTAAAACAGGCCGCGTCCTCTAGACGCAGGTCGTGTTGGGCCGACGTGACAAAGGCCACCGCGAAGAAATTAGGTTAATGATGGCTAAAAACCCTATATAAGCCCCTAACACGAAATTAATCTCGGATAACCCTCATTATTTTTCTACCCAGCCATCAGGTAATCTCTCACTACCTCTCCTTTCCTCTCTTTTCTCTTCTCTCTTTTCTCTCTCTCCCTCTCTCTCTCTCTTTCTTAAAGAATCTTTCTGGTCTCGAAGATCGTGCTAGGAGGAGAAGACGAAGCAATGACGTACGGAGCGGAGGGAAAGCAACAACACGTGGATCGAGGAAAGATAGGAAGTAACGAATCCTAAGGTATGTAATTAGGATCATTAGGAGGATTAATTTTCAGGTTTTAAACTGATTGTTCATAATGATAAAAGAGGGTTTTCGCTGGATTAATTATCGATTAATTGGATTCCTTTGAAAGGGTTTTTTGGCCGGATTTAACGATTTAAATAATATTAAAACTATTAAACTGTAACTGGACACGGGCTGTGTTCCCCCATGACACGGCCGCATCATTTTTATTGGCGTACGACCAGTCGGAGACGGACCGCGTGGGACGATGATGTCGTCAAGTCAGCCTGAAATGGACGGCGTTCTTATGAACACGGTCTGCGTCCTCTGGAAGGACGGCCACGTCAGACACGATGTCCGCTATTCCGACAATGACCGCACTCTCCTTGGACAACACGGTCCGTGTCGCACCAAACATGGTCTATGTTGCCTGATTTAGAAGATTCATCCCAGCACCTATTTTTAAACACGTTTAAACTGGAAATAACAAGGTCTGTGTCACATCTGACGCGGTCCGTGTCACGTCTGACGTGGTCCGTGTCCTGACTGATTGTTGTCCTAACTGATTGGATGAATCTGGTTGAGGTAGGGTTAGTATTCCATCAACTTAGCCTAGTAGATAATTGAAAGATAAAATACGTAATTGATTGTGATTGAAATGAACTTCATGAAGAGGAAGGCCCGACGCACTAGAGATTCATTCCCTCCCGTTTAGGGACTTGTCCCTTCTGTTTAGGGGTTCACCCCTCCTATTAGGACCTCATGTCCTCGTGTTAGGGTTTTATGCCCTCCTGTTTACTGTATGAGTCTAGGGTTGACTCCATGCCTAGCTAGCCATCCTGGCGCCGGATCACTGAAATCTTCATGAACTAATAACTGCTCATCACTGATTGAACTAAAAGATGATATTGAAAAGTATAATGAACTGGACCTGATTATTGTACACCAGGAAAGTAGGTGTAACTGACCTGCCTGTTACTGTTATTGAAAAAGAAAGACTGAAAAGAATGGGAAAGACACTATGAAGTCTTACTGTCTCACATTATCTATGTGAAGGAAAGGTTTGATCTACTCACTTCCTGACTCCTAATTATTATTCCTTTTTATATGATATTTACATATTGAGTGTCACAACTCACGGGTTCTACCCTGCGAATTCAATTATGCAGATGGTTTTGATCTTTTATAGGTACTGATGATGGTGTTGATGGTGATGCAGCTTGTGGTGGTTTGCTTTGCACATGGCATAGGATTCTGGTTATGTCCTGCTGGTCATCTGATAGAGATGGATGTTGTTCTGAGTCCTTAGTAGTTATTTGATTAGTCATTGATGTCTAGTAGTTTTTATTGGAACTATGTATCGAATTATTAATCTTTATATTGAAGAAGGATATTTTAATTTATATTGTTCCTATTATCTGATGCGGCCCTGAGGTTGACCAATCAAATGGTCAAACCAAAAGTAATGATATTGTGGGGTAGCGTCCCTGAAGTCAAGATTTTGTCAGGTGGCAAGGTCTGATTTTGGGGGCGTTACACTTTCTTTCTTAGATAATGATTGTTGTGCTTTCTTTACGTGAGTGGTAAAGTAATACTAATCATTGTAAGTATGGATCAAAACTTAGTGATTCTATTTGCATGACATTGATGTTTGTATAGATTAAATAAATTACCAAATATTTATCATGATGATTATCAAAGAAAATCAATTATTATATATTTACATGCCAACAAAAATATCACAAGAAAAGTCATTTGATTGGTGGCTAGATTGTAGTGGGATTGTTCATATTTGCTATAACTGAAAATATCTTTATGAAATATGAAGACTTTATTGGTCAAGAAATACATATGTGCAAGTCCAACCATAGTGCATGGTGAAGGAACAATCGAATTAAACTTTAAAACTTGAAAGAAGTTGTTCTTAGTGAATGTACTTTATGTTTTAGGCGTAGGAAAGAATTTAGTTTATGCAATGCAAAACGAATTTTAAAGTTATACTATAATGATGTGCTATTATCGTTCAAGAATAATGCTTTAATAGGAAAGGTTGTTACGATGAAGGTATGTTTAAATTTCATAATGATAATCTAACTAATAACTTTGTGCATATGATTAGGTCATGTGAGTTATGGAATAATATACTAGCACATGTAAATTATAAAACAAATGAATTTATGTATAAAAATAATCACATCAATACTAATAATAAACATGTTGATGAGAAATTTGTGGACAATCCAAAATAACCAAGAAGTATTTCACAAAAGTTGAAAGGTGTATTCAACCATGATAACTTATACACAGTGATATATGTGAACTAAATGGTAACCTTACTACAAGAGAAAAAAAATACTTTATAATTTTTATTGATGATAGTTCTAAATATACATATGCTTATTTATTGAGAAATAAAGATGAAGCATTTAACATATGTTTGTGAAAAACAAATTAGTGGTGAAATTTTATATGATAAAAAAATAAAAGTGCTTTGAAGTGATAGAGATGGTGAATATTTCTTGAATGAATTTGATTTGTGAATTACATGGTATTGTACATGATCTTTCGTTCCATATACTCGGCAACAAAATGGTTTAGCGGAAAGAAAGAACCATACCTTAGTGGATATGGTCAATTCTATGCTATTAAATGCAAAGTTACTACACAATATTTGGAGTGAGGCCTCATTGACGATGTGCCATATCCATAATAAAATGCTATGAAGAATAAGAAAAGTCTCTCCATATGAAATATGAAAGGAAGAAAACATAACATTCTCTTAAAATGTGGGGGGTGTGGGGGTGCTTATCTTTTATTAAGTTACTAATCAAAGGAGAACTATAAGTTAGGTCCAAGAGCTCTAAAAGGCATTTTTGTTGGATATGCTAAGAATTCTAAATCATATAGGATATTAGACTATGTCTAATACTATTGTGGAAACTAGATATGCAAAAAAATATTGAAATAAATTATATAGTGACTCATATTCCATAGTGGAAAATGATCAAAGTATACTTTCAAATGAAGTAAATGATAAAGGTGACAAATGTATATGTGATGTTGAATCTCATGAATGGATTTAGGTTCATATTTCATGTCTTCTCAAGATATGACCTTTTTGGTTGAAGGCATTGACTTCAGTAACAAATACAATTCTTATGATGTTAAATGTGGAAGTGATCCACAAAACTTCAAAGGACCAATGACTTCAAGATATTTAAGATGAGCTTTAAGCCTATGAAAGACGCAAAAACATTTAAGTTAAACTAAATCTAATTAACTTAAGTGTTTGGATTTAAGATGGATTATAAGAGTCACATGGGGATGCTCAAACATATGGAAAGGAGAAAAAAAATATTTTCTTCCTATTAGTGTTTCTTAGTCTCTAAATATCATAGAAAATAGAGGGATTTATCTCTTTTGGCAGTGAGGATATGAGATAAGAAGAGAGAGTTTTTTGAGAAAGAAGAGAGAGATTCTTCTTGGAGAAAAAGAAATCAAGAATAAAGTGAGATTAAAAGGCTCTCTAAAGATTTATTGATATTGTTATCAAAGAGAATCACAATAATCTATTGATATAGTTCATGTTAATTATTTTAGGAATATTTTAGAGGCGTCTATTGATTTATTTCTAATTGGATTATTGTTCGAATATTGGCAAAATTATGAAAATCGTTGTAATTCATTCTTCATATATTAAAGTTTTATAATTGTTTCTTGATTTTTTTACCTTCTTGTTTGATGGTTTTTCCACGTAAAAACTTGGTGTCTCTTTTGTTTGATGTTATTTTATGTGCATGATAATTCATACATAGGAATTCGAGAAAGAATTTTCATCAAGTGGTACCATAACGAGGTTGATTAGATTGTTCATATTTTATATGAATCAAATGTAAGGAACTTCAATTGGATGATCAAACTAATGTCAAATAAGTATTTAGTATGGAAAAGAAGGATGGAAGATGTTCTTTACTATAAGAATTTGTTTGATCCCATTGAATTAGGAGATAATATGACAATAGGAAAAAACTATTGGTAGTTGGAAAAGATGCAAAAAAAGGCCTTTAGAATCATTATGCAATCAATTGATGTAACCGTTTTCTCTCATTTTGTTCAAGAGACAAATGCATAAGTTCTATGGAAAAAATGCAGACTTATATGAAAGAAATACAACTCAAAATAAAATCTTCGTGATAAAAAATGATGAACTTAAAATTTTGAAATGAAAATTTTATTATTGAACACTTAAATGAACTTCAAAGTTTAGTAAATCAATTATGAGCAATGAAAATAGCTCTTGATAAAAATATACAATAATAAATGCTCCTAAACTCCTTAATAGAGTCATGGGAAATCTTGACGATATCACTCAGCAAGCAACTCTGCTCCTAATGGTGTTGTATCCCTTTTTGGAGTTAAAGATTGTATGTTCAATGAAGAAACAAAGATAAAGAGAATGAAAATAGATACTACACATGCTCTTGTCATAGAGAACATGGGGAGAAACATAAGCAATAGTCCTCAAGGTCATGGTGACATATCAAAATTCTGAGAAAGATTTTTGTATTATCATTGTCTAAGGAAGATCATAACAAACGAAATTTGTAGAGATTAAAAGGAGCAACAAAATGAGAAAATAAAATAGATGACAACAACCAGAGTACTATTGCAATGACATTAGATGGTGATATTGTTTTATTTCAAATAAAAATGAAGAGTGTAATTTCACATACTCTTCAATTTTATGGGTAGTTGATTCAGGTACCTTGCTTCATACACCTCCTTTAACGAAATGCTTCAACATGTACAAGGTCGATGATTTTGACATAATGAATATAGACAATGTAACCACCCAGATTTTTAATTTAAAAAACATATATCACCATAACTGAATATCAGATTCAGAATCTCTCATATTAGGCAATCCAAAATCTGAGATATGGTTCATCGAACCTAGACATTTTTCTCTCCTCCTCATGTTTGCCCCAGCCGGCCCTAGTTTCTCTTTTCCCCATCCTCTCTCATTCAAGGAAGAAAATGATCCCGAGAGAGAAGACGAAGGCGAATCAAGGTTGGAGCACGACGCCAGGAGAAGGATCGTCGTAGACGACGTAGGAACGGATTGAGGACGAATGAGACAACGAGCTTATGGGCTAACAAGTATGTAACATGGCGGATCCCCTTAGAATA
>LTAE01013449.1:3635-21518 GCA_001647135.1 Pontederia paniculata
ACGCCCACTGCACACATATGGTTCTTCTGATATATATTACGTGTGCAGTGGTCGTCCATTCTTTTAGCTCAGGTCGACCACTGTACTGAACTTGAATATATCATGTTACAGAAATCAACTCAAACAAGTTCATCAGTACAGGCTGAGTTCACTTACAAATTTATGATCATTCAAAACATTCTCGGGATCCTAGATTCAACAAGGTCAACCTGGTGAGATAGGCCTTGATTTTGTGTTTGTTTACCATGAATAGCTCCCCTTTCTCATTTCTAAGTTGGACGGCTCCTGATGGATAGACTTTATTGATGATGAAGAGCCTTGACCATCATGATCTCAGCTTTCCTTAAAAGAAATGAAACTTGGAATTGAAGAGCATCACGGGGTCACCTTCATTGAATTTTCTTTTCTGGATCCGGTTATAATGTCATAGATTGGTTTTCTGCTTGTAGATGTTAGCATTCTTATAAGCTTAGTGTCAGAATTCATCAAGTTCATTCAGCTAGAATTTCCTTTTTTTCGTTGACAGCTTGCATTTCGATAGATGGTTGAGATATTTAATAGACCAGTAAGCCTTGTGCTCGAGCTTAACCGATAGATGGCAAGCATTCCCGAATACAAACTTGTAAGGGGTTGCTCCTAAGGAGGTCTTGTAAGTTGTTCAGTAAGACAAGAGCGTGTTTGGAAGCTTGGAGCTCTCGTCCTTTCTCGATCTTGAGACCACCTTTTTTAGGATAGTCGTGATTTATCGATTGCTTACTTCAACATGTACGCATGTCTGTGGATGATATGGAGTTGAGACTTTATGATGGATCCCATGCTTCCTTAGCATTGTCTTGAATTGATTTTCTAGAAAATATTTTCCTCCATCACTTATCAAGACTCTAGACATTCCGAATCGTGAGAAGATTGTCATCATGAAAAGCTTCTGGACAGAGGCTGAGTCACACACCTTGTTGTTGGGATTGCCTCTACTCATTTAGAGAAGTAGTCGACTGCCACCAGAATCTACTTGTAAGGTCCCAAACTTGGGAAGGGTCCCATGTAGTGACTCCTCAAATGTGAAAAATCTCGATAAGTGAATTCCAACTTGGGGGCATCTCCTGGCATTTCCCGATTTTACTAGACCTCTGGCAACCATCGCATGTCGAGACGTAGGCATGAACATCTCTGAACATGGTGGGCCAATAAAATCCAGCTTGTAGAATTTTGGTGGCAGTTCTTTGGGTTTTGCCATGGCCTCCATAAGGTGGGACGTGACATTCAGCTATGACATTGAGGATATCTTCACCAAAGATGCATCTGCGAAGCTGTCCATCGGGGCACTCCTTGAAGAGCAAGGGATCATCCCATAAGTAATTCTTGAATTTAGAGGAAAAATTTCTCTTTTGCTTCGGAGTTAGGCTTGGTGGTACCACCTTGGCTGCCAAATAATTTGCAATATCAACAAACCAGGGTGGATCTCGACTGATAAGGGCAAGCAGATGATCATCAAGAAGCATATCTCATATGGGGATTGAATCATCTTTGAAATCCGAAGGATGCTGCTAACAGATGGTCAACAACATGGTTTTCAGCTCCACTCTGATCTTTGATCTCAAGGTCGAACTCCTGTAGAGCAACTACCCATTTGATGAGCATCGGTTTGGACTCCTTGGAAAACGCGTGCCTTAATGCCATATTATATGTATGGACTATGACCTTGGAGCCGATGAGGTAGGGTCTGAACTTGTCCATGGCATATACCACTTCTAGCAACTCCTTCTCGGTGGTAATGAAATTTTGTTGACTCAGATCGAGAGTCTTGCTAGTGTACTAGATGACATGGTGAAGTTTCTCCTTCTTCTGACATAGGACTGCTCCTACGGTGTTGTCACTAGTGTCGCACATAACCTCGAAAAGTAAGGTCTAATCTATAGGCTGCATGATTGGAGCTGAGGTCAAGGCATCCTTGATCTTGTTAAAATCTGCAAGGCAAGTTTCATCGAAGATAAACTCGGCGTCCTTATGTAGTAGATCTGTCAGGGGCTTGGCTATTTTTGACAAGTTTTGGATGAACTCCTATAGAAACCGTCGTGCCCCAAGAATCTTCGGATGCCCATGACATTCATAGGTGGGCACAACTTCGCAATGACTTCGATCTTCACAGGGTCCACCTCGATGCCTTGGTTCGAGATTACGTGTCACAAAACCACACCTTGTTGAGCCATAAAATGACATTTTTCTCAGTTCAGAACCATGTTAACTTCCTTAGACCTGCACAACACTTGTTCAAGATGGGTTAGACAACTAGAAAAGCAGGGGACATAGACTGAGAAGTCATTTATGAACACTTCTAATATTTTCAATTAAATCAGAAAAAATTGCAACCGTGCATCTTTGAAAAGTAGCAAGCGCATTACAGAGATGAAAAGGGCATCCTCCTATAGGCAAACATAACGCAGGGACATGTAAAGGTGATCTTTTCTTGGTCGATTGGGTGGATGGGTATTTGAAGGAAGCCCGAGAAGCCATTAAGGTAACAAAAATATTCATGCTTGGCTAGCCTTTCCAACATTTAGTCAATGAAGGGTAAAGGGAAATGGTCTTTCTGGGTCGCCTTATTTAACTTGTGGTTGTTCGGGATAAGATATGTTCTCCCTTTTCATTTTCAATTACGGTCATACCTCCCTTCTTGGGGACAACCTAGATTGGGCTGATCCATTTGCTATCTGAGATAGGGTAGATCAAGCCAGAGTCTAGTAGCTTAAGGATCTCCTTCTTGACTACCTCCTGAAGGTTAGAGTTCACCCGCCTTTGCCCTTCGATCGAGGGCTTGGCATTTTTTTCAAGGGGTATTTTGTGCATGCATAGAGATGGGTTCAGACCCTTGATGTCGGCAATGGTGTAACCTATAGCTTCCCTATACCTCCTAAGTACTTCAAGCAATTAGTCAGTTTGGTCAGAGGTAGGGGCAAAGCTTACTATTACAAGATAAGTAGAATTTGGGCCAAGAAATTCGTACCTGAGGGTAGAGGGTAATGGTTTCATGTCTACCTGAGGTGCCTCCTTTAGGCTTGAAGGATTCAGTAAGTCTCTTGGGTCGAGGCTTTCTGCTAGGTAAGTTGTCACAAGAGGTACCTCACCTTCTTGGGTTGAGTCAAGGAGCTTTGCGAATAGGGTTGATTCTAGATCGTCCAGTAGGTCTTCATTTAAAGTTAGGCTCTTCTGAAGTGGGTCTTTTGTGAGAACTACCGCTAAAACTTCTTGGATTACTTCATCTTCGCAACTTGAAACTTCATGAACAATGTCGTAAGAAGGGTACTTCATTGTCTGGGCCAAGTTGAATTCAATCTTTTCTTCCCTTTGATGATGGCACCAGCTGTAGCTAAGAAAGGCCTTTCCAGGATCAGAGATGTATTGAGATCTTCATACATGTCCAAGACCACGAAGTCTGCGGGAATGTAGAACTTCCCGACCTTGATAGGTATGTCCTCTAGGATGCCTTTAGGGTATTTAACATACATGTCAGCAAGCTATAAATTCATGTAAATTGGCTTTAAATCTCCAGCGTCGAGTTTCTTGCAGAGGGATGCAGTTATCAGGCTGATGTTGGCTCCAAGTCGCATAGAGCTCTATTGACCTGGAGTTTCCCAATTTCGCAATGAACCAAAAAGCTGCTTGGATCCTTCAGCTTTGGGGGAAGCTTGTTTTGGATCACCGCACTTGCCTCTTCAGTTAGGACCACCATCTCGTGGAGATCCATCTTCCTTTTTCTTGAAAGTATGTCCTTCAGGAACTTGGATGGGATATGTTGTATTGCCTCAACAAAAGGGATGTTGACATGCAATTTCTTTAGAACTTCCATGAATCTAACGAATTGTTGGTCGCTTTGAGTTCTCATCAATCTTTGGGGTAAATATACGAATCTCAAGTCGACCAGAGCTTCTGAGGTAGGGGGCTTGCTTTGGAATTGTCTCACGGAGGTTCAGCCGGTTTGGAGCTAGGCTCTAGATTATCGCTGAGGGTTTGCTTCAACTAGGGGTTCTCCTTGAGATTCACTTATGGATCAACCCTCGGCTCAACATCTCTGGGGCTTGCTTCAATTATTTCAATCAGGGCTTGCTTTTTTGTGGGTTCTTCTAGTTGCTTCCCACACCTGAGGGATACAACTTGACAATGTTCTCAGGTGTTGACTTTAGGTTGCCTTGAGAATGTTCCCAGAGCCTTGTAGTAGAGCTTGCTTGCTGTGCTTCTCCAAGATCTTGTTGTGGGCTGCAAGTCCATCAATCTTGGTGCACAGCTACTTCAAGGTCCCGTTTTGCTGCTTCATGTAGCTCTTCATCATAGTTTCAAGGCTTGACTTTCCTTGAGGTGGGGGTAGTGCTAGGTATTGCGGCAGTGGAGCTAAGCTTGTTGTTGTTGATTGTTCTATTGTGGCTATAGATTTGGTTTGAAGTTTTGAGCTTGAGGCCTCTGTTGGTAGTTCTGATTTTCGTATGACAGGTTGGGATGGGATTTGATCCAAGGTGGACCTTGATATTGTTGGTTCAAAGGTTCCACCCCATGTATTTTGATGATAGCAAAAGTATGTGATTAAAGATGTTTAATCGTGTATCAAGTTGTGCAGCTCACAGATTCAAAATTAAAGAAATTGGAGTTCTCAGATAGAGCGGTCGACCGCTCCAAGTCAGCAGTCGACCGCTATGAAAAGAACACTGACAATGTTGTTCAGGTCGATACGGCGGTCGACCGGTCCGCCAAAGCGGTCGATCGCTCCACATCACAGAAGCAAAGTTTCTCTGGAATGAGAAATGGTCGACCACTTCAGGACGACGGTCGATTGGTCTGCCGCCAACGGATAGTTTCTTTGTCAGAGCGATCGACCGGTACACCATAGCGGTCGACCGCTCTAGGGCACAGAACAGAAGTTGCTTCTGGAGCGAGGAACAGTTGACCGCTCTAGGGCAGCGGTCGACCGGTGAAGCTGCAACATCTAGTTTTTGTCAGAGCGGTCGACCAGTGAAGCTGCAACGGCTAGTTTTTGTCAGAGCGGTCGACCGCTGGAAAGTAGCGGTCGACCGGTGGCGACCAGAATCCTCCAATAGCTCTATTTTTTATGTCCTATCAAAGGGAAAAAGGTGGATAACGACCATATTGAAGATATGAAGCTATATAAGAGTGTTTAGAAGGTTGAAACAGTAACAAGATTGCAGTTTTCACATTGCATACTTCAAAGTTCATCCAAAGACCACTTAGAGCACAAATTGCAAATTTCTTCTCCCTTTCTCTTATTCTCAAAGTGAGTTCACATTGTAAGAGANGTCGCCCTCTTTACACCTTTGGTCGACCGTTTATGCTTCGCTGCTTGCTCAACATATGTTCTCATCCTCTGATGTTGGTCGACCGCTTAAATCCTTAGGACGCCCACTGCACACATATGGTTCTTCTGATATATATTACGTGTGCAGTGGTCGTCCATTCTTTTAGCTCAGGTCGACCACTGTACTGAACTTGAATATATCCTGTTACAGAAATCAGCTCAAACAAGTTCATCAGTACAGGATGAGTTCACTTACAAATTTGTGATCATTCAAAATATTTTCAGGACCCTAGATTCAACAATAAAATCTAGATAGTAAAACATCCTTTTATATTTGTTCAATAAAAGAAAATACATAACTAGTAAAACTTAGTAGAGACTAATTTGACTTAAGCTAGATTTTTATCATGTGCAAGTTGTCATCATCACAAACATCTGTATCGCCAGTATCATTATCTATTCATCATTACCTCCTTCGCTTGCAGGATCAAAAGCGGCGAAAACGGTATTCCATGAGCAATGAAGCCTAGTATGTAATAACAATAATCAGTAAAATAAGGCATATATTAAAACAATATTAGGAAATATATAATCTCAGTATTATCATTTACTTTATTTTTTTCCTTTTTCTTTACCTTTCAATTATCTTTTCAGTAACTATAATTCAGTCATGGACCCATCAGTCGCACCATTAAAATGTGTAATAGTTGTAGTATGCAGTTGATCCATGTTCAGTTCTTTCTTTCATTAGCAAGAACATCAGTCGTATCAAGATGTGTAGTAATCAGTATGTTCAAGTCTACTTAATTCTTGTCTAATCATCAATGTCAGTATCATCAATATATGAGTATTCTATAGTTGATCCTTTAACTTATATACCTCTATCTGCAGTTAATTCCTTCTCGATCCTCATGCCTTTCCCTCCCTCACGATGTCTTCTTCTTCTTCCTAGAGAGAGATGAGAGAGAGAGAGAGAGAGAGAGAGAGAGAGAGAGAGAGAGAGAGACTTTTTGTGCCTTGGCTTGGGGAAGAAATAATGAGGATCTCCCCTCTCTATGAGTCTATATATAAGGGTGCTCTAAGGCTTCTCCAACTCTTAATCAAATTCAAATTCTAATATTTAATTCAATTTCAGAAATTAACTTGATTAAAATATTACTATGAGTTGGGATAAAACTATGACTATTAAAGGATTATGATAATAATTTGACTTTGCCTCTTACTCATCCTTTTCCTAGTTCCTAATCATATTACATCTTATCTTACCATATCTTCCTTTTTATTCCTTTATTGTTTTTTTAGAATCGTTATGTGTTACATAATAACCTCCTTAGAAATAAATTTGTTCTCGAATTCAATAATACTAAATATCAATAGTTCATCTTTAATCATTAGTGTTCAGTAGGGTTACCTAGAGTGTCATAGATATGTGAGTCTCGTTCAATTTGCATGTCATAGGTCCTTCCTTGCACCGTCCTTGGGGCACCTCCTCTTCCTTGGGGGTCCTTGCTTGTCATCCTTCGATTTTTTATGGTTCTTTGATGAAGTGACCAAATCTACCGCAACGGAGGCATGACTCGGAGTGGCGGCGACAGTCACCTGAATGGTACCGTTGATAGTGCAAGCAGAGTCTCTTGTCCTGTTCTTGTGCCAGTGGTTCCTTGTGAGGCGCATAGGGCCATGAGCATTTCTCCCGGCGACGATCCCTCCAATTGGAAGCCTTAGCTTGCTTGGGCTCGTCTTGTCTAGCCTCTCTTTTTCCAGTGGTTGTAGTTGGGCCTTTTCTTTTAATTCTTTTTGGCGCATCAAGTTATCTCTTTCGATTCGCTTGGCTAATTCGGACGTCTCATTAAGGGTCTTGTAGTTACCTCAAGAGTTTTTGTCCTTAAATGTTGGCTTAGGCCATGGATGAATTGATCTACCTGATCTCGTTCATTTTTCGGTAGTGCATAGTACTTTTCCAATCGAGCAAACTTGCTCAAGTACTGTGACACTGTCACGGTCACTCCTGCTTCAATTATAAATATTCTCGTTGCTTCAAGTTGCATTCATATGCTGAGAAGTAGCGGGTTTGGAATGCTCCCTTGAATTCCTTCCATGTGATCGCCTCATTATCTGATAGGTCGATGACCTTGTTGTTTTTTCCACCAGTCCTTTGGGTATTTTATCAGTTGATGAGCCGCTATAGGACCTTTCTATCCTCATCGCACAACATTAATGTGAAGGTTTCTTTCATGGTGTCTATCCATCTCTCGACCTCAATAAAATCATCACTAACATCAAATAGGGAGGGTGAAGTTTTATGAATTGTTGGATGGTATCTTTGGCAACATTCTCTTGTTGGCTCTATTGGCCTCTCTGAGGTTGCTGGCCTTGATTTCCTAAGGCCTTGTTATTCTAGGCATTGCTATGAGCCTCATCTTGGTTACCTCCAACTTGTCGACTACTAGCAAATCTGGGAGTCATCTACATTGACAATAAGTAAGAAACATTAACTTATCTATCGATAACATATTTAAGACTTTACTTATACTTTTCTTTGATGGCATTGTGACTGTTCATGATGCTTGCACATGACCTCTATTCATTTAGAGACAGCTAAGAAGCGTCTCTCGTTAGGCTCTTATAAATTACTGTAATGCCTCAAATCTACACCCCACCACATGGCAGAATATAGACTTAGAGACATTACGACAATACTTTTTTTACTTGACTTTGACAAAAAAAATTGGCCAATAATATACAAAAGCAATAATTTTAAGATAAAACTCAATGAAATAGTTTAGTCAGTGAAACATCCTTTTACATCTGTTTCAATAAAAGAAAAGACATAACTAATAAAACTCAATAGAGATTAATTTGATTTAAGCTAGACTTCTATCATGTGCAAGTTGCCATCATCACGAACACCTAAATCACTAGTGTCATCATCTATTCATCATTACCTCCCTCGCCTACAGGATCAAAAGCAGAAAAAAATATATTCCATGAGCAATGAAGTCTAGTATGTAATAATAATAATCAATAGAATAAGACATATATTAAAATAATATAAGGAAATAGATAATCTTAGTACTATCATTTACTTTACTTTCTCCTTTTTCTTTATATTTCAATTATCTTTTCAGTAACTATTATTCAGTCATGGACCCATCAGCCATACCATCAAAATGTGCAGTAGTTGCAATATACAGTTGGTCCATGTTTAATTCTTTCTTTCATTAGCAATAACATCGGTCGCAACAGTATGTTCAAGCTCACTTTGTTCTTTTTTAGTTATCTTATCTTAATCATGATGATCAATATGTGAACCTTTACTAGGCATAATGAAATTCAGGTCGTCCCACCATAGGCATGGCTAGCTAGGCCATGAATCACTAGTAAATAGTCGGGTCGAGTCCCACAGTCGAGGTAAACCCGCAGTTAGGATAAAATTCTGTAGTAAAAAATAAATCCTGCAGCGAGATAAAACTCACAGTCGACGGGGTCCTCCTCTTCATGCGGATAATTTCAATCACAAAACACTAATAGTTTTTAAGGTTCTATAGTGAGTGGTGAAGATCATAATAACTTAGGGAAACAAACATTCCATGACAATTAAACGTGATTATCTTCTATGAGGCAGAACACGACCCATGTCAAATCACGATGCAATCCATGTTTGGAGTAGAGAACGGTGGATTCATCTTCGATTTTAAGAAATGGTCCTAGGTGGAAATGACCCGCGTTCGATATATCATATATCGGTATCGATCAACATGGTCTGTGTCAGAAAAAACATGGGTCGTGCTAGGGTTAAGGTTCAACCTGCGCTTAATTAGATCAGTGAAACACCCGACGTGTCAAGGTGCGCCGTGGTTCGTGTTCCATCTCCAATGTCACATGCGAGGCACGACAACGTCTGAGGAAGACACTGTCCATGTTTCGGTGTCTCACGTTGTCCAAAGAGATGCAGTATGTGCTTGGAACGACGCAGTGGCTATCATGAAAGGACACGACCAGTGACGTGGGGTCACGCAACTCGTGTCTAGATAGAACACTATGAAGTCAGGCAGACACGGTCCGTGCTCGACGGCGACACACCCGTGTCCAATCGTTCTTTCATTATCTGGTGGCACACGACCCGCACCCACGATGACGCGGTCGATGTTTGTGAGAACATGGGTCGTGTTGGGTAAGACAAGGTCCATGCCAATATCATCAATATATGCAGTATTCTATAGTTGATCATTTAACTTACATATATTGGTCTGTTATTAATTTCTTCACGATCCTCGTGTCTTTCCCTCCCTCACCAGTGCCTTCTTCTTTAGAGAGAGAGAGAGAGAGAGAGAGAGAGAGTTCTTGTGCCTTAACTTGGGGAAGAAATAATGAGGATCTCCTCTCTCTATGGGTCTATATATAAGGATGTTCTAAGGCTTCTACAACTCATGATCAAATTCAAATTTTAATATAATTTAATTTCAGAAATTAACTTGATTAAAATATTACTATGAGTTGGGATAGACTATGAATATTAAAGAATTAGAACAATAATTTGATTTTGTCCCCTGCTCATCTTTTTTCTAATCCTAATCATATTACATCTTATCTTATCATATCTTCCTTTTTATTCCTTTATTATTATTTTTTTATTTTTTTAATTTCTGGGTGTTACACAAAGAAGTAAAAAAAAAACTAAACATGTCATCAACTGAACCAAAATCTGAAATATTTCACACAATTAGATGCTAACATGTCAGCTATGCAACTCAAAGTTATATACCTATGTTCATGAAGACCCTACAAAAATAGCATGACATCTTTTACAAAGAAAAAGATAATGACAATGGCAATTTTGATTGGAGAGAGAAAAAAACACAAAACTTTTGTAGTATTTTCCTACACTGCCAGTATGTGGCCCAGTCTAAAACTGTATAAAACACAGTGTGGAGCAAATGATCAATTGAAGGAGATGCAAACAATTTGCAACGGATTCCATATGTCTGAACCATGTCATATGTCTGTTTGAGCTTTTATACATTCCAACGCTTCCCCTGCAGAATGGTACATGGTGCTCTGATTTCTGGCAAAAGAGGTCCAAATCTATCAGAAACTGAGGTGAAATTTTTAGGAGTGAAGTGATGATGGATTCCTTCAAGGGAACAGGTTTTTCCTTTTGAGTTAATGATGTGGATGGTCCAGTTGAATAGTTTGAGAAGTAGTCCATTGTTCTATACAGGGCTCGCTTGGCTCTGGTTCTATACACGGCTAAAAAGTGTGAGGAGTCAATAATGTTTGGTAAAAGTATGATGTAGATCACTAATGTTTGGTTTTCAAATTGTAGGTCACTCAACTTTAGTTTTATACATATTTAGATCATCCATCATATTTGAATATTAATTTTGCCACATGTCACTTATGTGGCATGTGATGGTCATCTATGTGACATATGACGCATCATTTTACTTTAAATAATATTTTATAATTTAATTTTATTATTAATTATTTATCTTTTTAAACTTAAATGGTGAGAACTCAAGAGCTTTTTATGATTTGACGATGTNTTTACTTTAAATAATATTTTATAATTTAATTTTATTATTAATTATTTATCTTTTTAAACTTAAATGGTGAGAACTCAAGAGCTTTTTATGATTTGACGATGTGAAAATTTATTTTTCGGAGTGTCACGAACAAGAAAAAAATGAGTATAATGGTAAATTAGTTAATAATAAAATTAAATTTTTTTTGTCTTTAAGTGAGTTGATGCATAAATTAATATTTAAATATGATGAATGATTTAAATATGAATAAAACTAAAGTTGAATGACCTACAATTTGAAAATCAAACATTAGTGATCTACATCATACTTTTACCAAACATTAGTGACCCCAGACTGGTTGCTTGTCTTTTACATAAGGATGGATTATTACAGATTCAGATTGCTTGGAATTAGTGCATGTGTTTGGATTCACTGAGCAGATCATTCGTTTTCGGTATTGAGGCATCAAACAAAAGTGTGGGGCAAAGTTTATCATGTAGCATCTTGCATGTCGATTAAACTAATAATTAAGGAGGATAGAATAAGATAGAATAATTGTATTTATTCTATTCATATTATAAAGAGTGAGCTATTTATAACTTATCTCTAAAAAAATTACTTTCTGAAAAGTTAACTTTTTTAATGATAAATTTATCTTTATCAATTTAATAAATGTTTGATAGAAATAAAATAAAATAACCTCTTATTCTATCTTTTATTCTTTAACCAAATAAGGCCTAAGTGCATGAAGAAAAGAAAATATCTTAAACGTTAAGAATAAAAAAAATCTCAAAATGATTCACATCGACTTCTTTTTTAGCCTTTAATATCAATGTAAAAGTAATATCCAAGAACAGAGCCCTTCAAACTTGTTGAAAGTTTGCAGTATTCCATGAACGATATGTGCATAGAGAGCAAACTGAAGGCATGCAAATGTAGGGACACTCCCGAGAGCAGTTGAGTGATAAGCTAATGTGAGAGAGAAGTCCATGCCATTTACTCTCCTGCACTGGCATTGCTGTCCTCCCTTTCTCCACCTGTACCGAAGAATATATTCATTCCATGTCCCATGGACATTTCCCATTTTGCCCTTACTTGCACTCTCTTATATCATTGATAACACTAGGAGACTCACAATTACTAAGTATTCATTCTGATATTTGAGAATTTGTTATTGTTTTTAAAGGTTATCTAGTTTATATTTCATTCTGTTAAGGCCTTGTTATCACAAAAAAAATAGAGGTATGAAAAAAAGCCATAGTTTATCATTTTTTTTCTGGAAAGAGGTTGGGATTATTACACTTTTTTAATAATTTTAGTCGCCTAATTCCAAAAAATAATTTAATTGTGTGACATTTGGTTAAATGGACTCATGTATAATAATGACTCGAAAATACTTACATTAAACTTATATAATACATATTATTACAATCCTAAAAAATTTATTTAAAATTTGCAAAAATATAAATAAAAACACAAACATGTATGGAAAAGATTTCAACACGAACTATGTAATTGTTTTCTTTTCATAAAACTAGTACCATACAAATTATATTTTAATTATACAAAAATTATTTTATGTTATTACAAATTAAATATTTATTGAGATTTAAAATTATTATTAAATAATATTTTAATATTTATTTAGATAATTTTATTTTAAAATAATTAATTAAATATGTGGCATCGTACTACTTATCTTGTCCATCGTAATATGTTAAATTTATAATGAATATAATATCTTCTCTTTTTTAAAGAGTTTGTTATAAGTTATTAGATATACCGTATATCTAACATCCTATGATTGATAAAATAAGTAGTATGATACTACTTATTTAAGTATTAACTCCATTAAACTCTTACTCGAAATACTTACATTAAACTTATACGATACATGTTATCACTATCCTCAAATATTTATATGTACAAATTGTGAAAATATAATTAAAAACACAAACATGCATGGAAAGAAATATCAACACAATTATCCAAACTATGTAAGTGTGTTCTTTTCGTAAAACTAGTACAATATCCATTGATGCACGAGACCTTATAAAAAATATTCTATGCTGTTAAGAAATAAAAATTTATTGAGAATTACAAAAATATTATTAAATTAGTTTTAGTTGTTATTTAGATAACTTTATTTTATAATGTATTTTTCCAAATAAATACTTGATGTTGATGAAATGCGACACGTGATAATTCATCTTGTAAACCATATTTCTTTTATTATAATAAGTTACTAGATATTATATTTTCCCAATTATTATCTAAAAAACATATGTTATTTCATAATAGAAACGCAAGTGTGTTCTTTTTAATAAAACTACTCCATAATTTTTAAAGTACTTAATTAATATTTTTTACCCAAATTTATGAAATACAAAAGGGAAAATGCAAACGAAATACAGCTTGTGCAATCGTGGATCTTAATATGAATGGTTGAGATGTGATAGAAAGTTACATAATCTCGTCAAACAATTGGATTGCATAAGTATCAAAATTTATTACGTTCTACGCGTGTGAAAAACAAATCCTCCACGCAGTTTTAATATATATTACAGAATGTTCAATATTATTTAGGAAAAAAAAATATGTAGTGTTCTTATACAGAGAAAATAAAGTAAATTAATGCAATAAAAAAATAATCTCTTAGGGATAAATTTTATCTAAGTAGTAATTTGAAATAAATCTGAACTATCAAAATTTAGTTTCAATAAAGACATAAAATCAGCTCAATATGTTTTCACAAAGTCTTCATAGCATAAATGAACTTTTCAACAATTCAATTAAGATCAAATCAGCAGCTCATTGAAATTCACATGGTCATAGTTATATCATAGTCTCTCGATCAAGATGAAGTTGCAGAAATCTAAGATAGATTTGTCGATTCGATTGTAGAAAGTCAATTCTTAAGCATTCATGTAGTTTCAAAAAGAATGCATCAACATTACAACATAATTCAAGTAAAAAATAAACAATCATATAAATAAAACTAATAATGCATTAAAAATAACTGATTCCATATTCATCCATGTAAGATTACACCATCCTTAGAAGATAAAGAAGTTTAGCTACACATATCTAAATTCAACATTACAGACAAGATGTTGTTCTGCATTAAATACATTATTCATAGTACAAAATAAGAAGATAAGATTTAGCATAGCAAATTGCAGCTTTTCAATAGCAGCTCATCTTCTTCTCCATCGTGAGACTTCTCCAAAGAAGATGGAAACCTATTATGACAGATTTCGAGGTTGTCTGATTCCGGAGTGCAGCAATCTCCAAACCTTAATGTAGCTTATAGAGTGTAGAAATCAGAACTAGAATCCCCCTCCTCACAAAACCTCCATCTTTCCTTGATAGCTTCTTGTAGCACTTTCTGATTTTTTTCCTCTCTTGATTGGGCCACATGTATTTTTAGAAAGGAATTTTTCTTTGCAGCTTCAAAAAGGTTAAAAGTTGAATTGGTGGTAGCTGCAGTAGAACTAACCAAAAATTACTCTAACAAGCAAAAAGGCACTCTGACATCTCCCAAAAGATCTTGTACTAAAGAAAAAATAACAGTCAACATTACATGAATCAACTTCTAAGGAAAACTAATCAGGTCTGCTCTCAGGATCATAAAATGATTTAATAAAAAAATTGGGTTAACAAATAAGTGATGGATAAGAATGAGATAAAAAAACATCTAATTCATGCACATATTTTTATATGAAGTTCTACATATGATCTATACAAACAAATAAGAAAAATGAAACTCAAGGAAGTACGCATATTAGCTGACATTAAGTAGAAAATGAGTGTGTTTAACTATAAAATTTCCTATATAATAGACAATGATCAAACTCCCCCAAGCTTAGACCTTTGCTTGTGCTCAAGCAATTAAATCAAAAAATTAAGAACTTGTAGATTGGATTATAAAGTTCACACTAGCAAATTCTTAAGCTGCACTAATTTTATCATGTGCCCCACAGTATCAACATCCCATCGAAAACTTTTCATACCCAATTCCAACTAGAATTCACTAAAGCATAAGGCAAATTCAAGTCATAGTGCATTATAATAACATATCAATGCATTATACCATGCATTATATCAAATTTAAGGTATTGGAGGGCAAAAACTATTACATTGAAAATTTTTGAACTAAATACACATGTATTATATTAACATATGTATGATGCATGTGATATATACACTCAATATGTACAAAGAATTTGAAAAAAAAAATAATTTTTTTAAGGAAATGAAATTGAATTAAAATAGGAAAAATTAATGCAATCAAAGAGGAATAGGATATATATGCATATATAGACATATAAACATGTAAAGAGGTGTAAACAAATAAAAAAGTGTAGATTCATACCAAAATACCTCCCCTAGCTTAAGCTTGAATATTGTCCATAGTGTTTATTAAAATTCTTGAGAAGGTTCAGAACTAATTAGTTTTCAACTTGGTGTTAAGGATCTTACGAAGAGTCACCTCAATTGCCTTCAATTTCATTCTCAATTCCTGATTCTTGGCAATCAAAGTGTTCACTTACTGACATAATTTGTTGAGTTTCATGTTGCTTCTATTATTCTCCTTGAATTTCAATCAGTTTCTTCAAGATAAGTTGATTGCAATCAGTCTACGAGTCAATAAATGGTGGTGCTAGGGTTGTCTTTGTTGTTGAACGGATTGGGGTTCTCTTCTTTGTAGCCATCATTTTCTTTTCATCATAGGAGCTTTTAGTGCAAATGTGGCTTGTAGGGTTGAACATGACTTGGACCGATCCGATTATCCCGAACCGGTCCAATCTGGATTTTCGAAAATTTCTCGATCTGAATATAACCGGGTCGGGTCCGGGTTCAAGAAACCCGAATTTAGTCCCGACCCAATTATTTTATATTATAATATATAGATATATTATAAAAAATAGATATGCATGTCATATTTATATATTGTATTATGACTTTTCTTTTAAATATTAACATATAAACTGATTTTATTACTAATGCATAATAAAAAAAAGAGTTTATAGTTACTAATAATCAATATTAATAAATATTAGAATTTATTAATTTTATTTTAATATAATAAAAAAATAAAATTGGGTCAACTAGGTCGTCCCGATTTTATTCCCGGTCGGGACTAGGACTGGGTCTTGGTCTCATTTTTTGAGACCCAAACAAAATCGGGTCGGGACAGGGTCAAGGGTGATCCGGTCTCGAACCCGGTTTTGCTCAGCCCTAGTGGACTTGATGGTGGCATGGCAGTTTCAGAATTTAGTGTGGCTTTAGTGGTTTCATGAATTGGTTGGTCTTGTTCATGCTTCTCAAGTGGTTTAGCCTTCTATCAAAAGGCCCATAGTGGCAATTCTATAGGTTCTTCTAACTCATGAGGGCTTCTTCGTCATTTCATAAGGTAGGGAATAAATAAAAAGAAAAAAATATATATGTTGATTTACTCACTCAATGTGCAACACGTTTCCTCCCTTTATTATAAAAATTATTTTTTTTCCTTCCTCCTATTCTCCTTTTTGTTGGTTGTTCACACGACTCCATCATCGAGTGCCAGAACAGCGACGGATGATGACTTACGGACATCCTCGACCATTGGAGACCGTCATCGGAGAGGGGACATCGAGGTGAGCGCATCCATGATGCTTTGGAGGGGCGCGACAAACTAATTCCAACTTAGATGTGAGTTGTCCATCGACGCCGTACAAGAAAGGATCATTGTGATTCGTCATCGTCGAGCCATCATCTTGTTTTTGGTGAGCTTTTTCTATTTTCCTCTGATACTTGTAGGGATTTTCATAGTTTGATCTTATATTTTGTTGGAGGTTAGCCGATTCGACATCGCCGTATGTTGGAGCTCCTCACTCACGGCTTGGAACTCACTGGGGGTGGAGTTGTCGGCCATCTTCCAGTATGTTCTAGTGAGTTTAGTTTAGGGTTATGGCTGAAGTTTGCTAGCTGATTTATATGTCTTGTAATGGAATAGTTCTCGTCACCTTCTCTTGGATCTTCCAACTAGTCATTCACGGCAGGAAAAACTATCGAGCCAGTGCCTCTCCATCCATGGTGAATCGTAGTGACCTTGAATAGGGTTCTGGCTGAGATAACGATCTGATTTGTAGGGTGATTTTATGGAACAATGGCTGCCCTCTTTTCATTCAGATATTCGATCATCGTTGACATCAACATTGAGGGAAAAATCATTGAGATATCATTCTCTCTTCTCGGTGTGCATCTATGAGTTGAAACTAATTAGTAGTTTATTATACTAGTTTTTAGGAAGGAAGCATAATCCCTTTGTGTGCATTTTTCAATTGTGATTTGTTTCATACCTCGTCGGACTACGACCTGACCCCGAGCTGGCCAATATAAGTTTGAGGGTGTACAAATTTATTATGACAGTTAATTAGTGTTTATGTGCTAGCTGATTCCTAGTAGCATGTATGCTTTACTTTCAATTTTTTTTAGTACATAACGTTACCGAAGTCGACCAGGAACTCACCTGATACCAGATTGCACATGATGAGTATTAAGCGGTTTATTAATGCCATATTTTAGGAATGATTTGGCTTAGGTAAGAATGGTAACATGGCTAACTGTTTGTATGTAGGTTTGTGCTCATTGCTCGAGGTTCTTGTGTTTGGACTCGAGGTGTTTGCGACTCCACTCTTATTCACACATGGTGAGTCAACTTATGAGTTATGATTTATATTGTAAATATGGATATGTATGGTGACTTCCAAATTTTTGATATGTAGTGCACCTTCACATTACGTGACTATTAGAGCTTACAGGAGTTGCGGCCGCTTAGCACGATTTCATATCGTGTGCGATGAGTAGTAATTAGGAGCATTAATGTACATTAAGTACTTAGATAAGTGTAGTAGACTATATGTGACCTCTAGTTAAGAGTTTTGATATTATAATCATTTAGTCACCACTCATCTTGATAATTAATTTATAACAAGACAAGATATTAAATATGTATATATAAGTGCAGGAGATAACTAGTTAGATTAAGTATGGATAATCATTTAGATTTATTGT
>LTAE01013450.1:1347-12581 GCA_001647135.1 Pontederia paniculata
CATCCGGTCGCTCCTCCATCTTTAGTCGACCGGTCATCCTCTTATTCCTCCATATATATATATACTCCATCGTCGGTCGCCTCTTTACACCTTTGGTCGACCGTTTATGCTTGGCTTCTCTTCACATGTATTCTCCCTCTACTGCTGGTCGACCGCTTCATATACTTAGGACGCCCACTGCACACATGTAGTTCTTCTGATATAAATTACGCGTCCACTGGTCGTCCATTCCTTCAACTCAGGTCGACCACTACTTTGAACTTGAATATATCCTGTTACAGAAATCAGCTCAACAAGTTCATCAGTATAGGCTGAGTTCACTTACAAATTTGTGATCATTCAAAACACTCTCGGGATCCTAGATTCAACAGAGAAATGAGGCACTAGTTCATAAGCAACAAACACCACCATACAATTATAATTGTGAAAAATGTGGTAGAAAATATGGAAGGTTTCCTTGTCATAAAGATAGTGGAGCATGTTTTCGATGTGGGAGACATGATCGTTATATGAAAAATTGTCATTTGATGCAACAACAACAACAACAACAACAACAACAACAACAACCATCACACCAAATAGATCAGCAGAAAAGGGAAAGCAACCAATTGCATAAGGAAGGGTATATGCTTTGAGTCAGAAGGATGTTGATGCCTCAAATGTAGTTATTATAGGTAATAATTAAGTATATGACACTATGGCACATGTTTTATTTGATTTTGGATCTACGCATTCCTTTATGTCCCCAAAATTTGCATATCATTTAAAGACAAAAAAAAACAACTAATGGGTTACTATCTTGCAATTTCTACACCTGATGGCAAGACTTTGTCTTCAGATATCATATATAGATCATGTATAGTTAGGGTGAGTAATAGATCCTTGACTGATGATTTGATTGTTCTCTATATATGTGACTTCGATGTGATTTTGGGTATGGAGTGATTGTCTACAAATCATGCTTGTCTTGATTAAGAAGGTAGGCACATTTTTCAATCACAAATCATTCATCATTTGGTTATATGGGAGAAAGAAGATCAAGTACTTGTCCTTTGATCTCTTATATGCATGCTAATAAGCTCCTTAAGAAGGGATGTGAAGGTTTTATGATTTACTAAGTAGAGAACAGAAATGGAAGAAGTAAATTTTAATCAGGTTCCTATTGTTAGGGAGTTTGTTGATGTATTTTCAGAGGAGTTATCTGGTTACCCCTTGGCACAGAAATAAAATTTTCTATTGATCTTCTCCTTGGAACTATTCCTATTTCAAAGGTTCCTTATCGAAGGGCACCTGAGAACTAAAAGGATTTAAAGGATAGCTACAATAACTATTAGATAAGGTTTTTATTCGGCCAAATGTATCATCTTGTGGAGCTCCAGTTTTATTTGTTAAGAAAAAGGATGGATCTCTTGGGTTGTGCATTGACTATCGACAATTGAACAAGGTAACGATGAAGAATAAATATCCATTGCCAAGGATTGATGATTTTTGATCAATTGCAAGATGTAGTTGTCTTTTCCAAGATTGATCTCAGATCTGGATATCATCAACTTAAGATAAAAGAAATGATATTCCAAAGACCGATATGTTCATTATGAGTTTCTGGTAATGCCAGTTGGATTGATGAATGCACCTGCTGCCTTTATGGATATGATGAATCGAGTCTTCAATTTTTTTTTGAATCAGTTTGTGATTTTTTTTTTTATGATATTTTGATAATCAAAAGTCATGTAGAACATGAAGAACATGTGTTCACTATTTTGCAAAAGCTCTAAGAACAAAAGTTATATGTTAAGTTCAGCAAGTGTGAGTTTTGGCTTGATCATGTTGTATTTCTAGGTCATGTTATTTTCAAGGAAGGCATATTAATTGTTCCATCCAAAATAGACAATATTAAATGTGGGAGAGGCCAACGACTATTAATGAAGGTAGGAGTTTCTTAGGATTATCAAGTTACTATAGAAAAATTATTGAAGGTTTTTCTACTATTGCTACACTTCTCACTGGACTAAAACACAAAAATACTAAGTCCGTGTTGTCTAATGAATGTGAAAGAAGTTTCCAAGAGTTTAAGAAAAGACTTACAAGTGCACCTGTCTTAACTATTCCATCTGGATCGGTTGGGTTTATGATATATAGAGACACATCATGAAAATGTTTGGGATGTGAGTTAATGCAAAATGGTCTGATAGTAGCATATGGATCTAAACAATTAAAAGATTATGAGTAGAATTATCCCACACATGATTTGGAGTTTGCTGCTATCATTTTTGCATTAAAGATTTGATGATATATGGGGAAAAGTTTGTAATATATACAGATCATAAGAGTTTGAAATACTTATTCTCACGGAAAAAATTGAATATGAGACAAAGAAGATGGATGGACCTAGTAAAAGACTATTATTGATCCATCCTTTATCATCTACGAAAGATAAACACAATAGTTGATGCACTAAGAAAAGTAGAGACTCATCATCCATAGAAAATTTAAATGATAAAATAATGGAGGTTACTTGAAGAATAGAGGGACTGAGGCTTTAAATTTATAAAGAAAAGTTCTAATGGAGTTTTGGTTATAATGAGGGTTGAACACCATTACTTCGTCACAAAATTAACGAAGCCCAACAAAATGATCATCAATTGTTGGAACTTCAAAGCACAAAGAAAGGAGAACAAAATATGGATTTTTAAATTCAACAAGATGGATTATTAAGATTTAGAAATAAAATTTGTGTTCCCAATGATATGGATATATGAAAGATGATTTTAGATGAAGCTCATAGAACTCCTTACAGTGTGCACCCGAGCAATACAAAAGTGTATCAAAATCTTAAAAAAGACAGTATTGATGGAATAACATGAAGAAGGATATTTCTGAATTTGTATCAAAATGTCTCATATGTCAGCAAATCAAAGCAGAACATAGGAGTCCTAAAGGTATGTTACAACCACTTCTGATTCCTCAAATAAAATTGAAAGATATTGCTATGAGTTTTGTTCAAGGACTGCCAAAGACTAGTAAAGGCATAATGCAATATGAGTTATAGTTAGGGTTGTAAAATCAGACCGGACTGACCGGTCAAATCAGTTCCGGACTTCTAATCGGTCTATGGGTCAAATAAAACCTAGATATCCTATTGAGTCACTTTGGACCAATCAAACTCGGTCAAAACCCTGGTTGAACCAATCGGGGCTCCAAAATTGACATATAATTGTGGTGACATTTGAACCCTGGTCAAATGAAATATTTAACTCATTTAAATCAATAGAGCAACTAAATAGATATGTAAATTTTATAATTTATTTTATAATTTATTTATTTTAAATTTTACATGGCAATGTCCAAAATTATTATTCATCGACAATAAATAAAAAATATTTCTTTCCTTTTAATTGAAAAATGACTATCATCATGAGTTTATTAAATTATTATACTCTTGTGAAAATTTTTTATTTAATTTATGAAATTTATTTGACATTTTATAATTAAAATAGTTTTATTGAGTTATTATAATATTTTTCTTAACGTGAGATGTTAATGTAGTACATATCTTATCAATTTTTGTTAATACATATATATATATATATATATATATATATATATATATATCCTTTTAGTCTCGACTTTAGGGATAACTATTTTTTTTCCATCCTTTTACGAGAATCACACATTTTTATTAACATTTGTTAGCATACAATATATATTTATATTGATTTATTATTGTCCGGTCTAATCATCTGGTCTAATTGGTTCAATCGGTCCGACCTTGTCCGAAGATTTTTCTAGGTCGTTCGTCGATATGGGTTTTACAACCTTGATTATAATAGGCCAATTAACATAGTCGGCCCACTTTATACCTATTAGAATAGATTATCCCTTGAATAAATTAGCATTGATTTACATTCAAGAGATCGTTCGATTACATACTAATCCTGTTAACATCACTTCTCGATCCTCATTTTATATCACATTTTTATCTATTTGAGTTAAGATTTGAAATTTAATCTGTTAATATATACTCCCCTATAGATTTAAATGAAAGTGAAATCATAAAACTATGATATGCATATTTATAGATACAAATTTTCAAGTATACATATGTTAGATCCTTAAATTTATTTTGAACATTACAAAAAAAATAAATTCTAATAATTTTTATAAATGAAACCTTCTGAAATCCTAGTTAAGGGAAAATTACAAGAACATAAAATGAGTTATTTATGAATTTATATAATTTTACAACGAGTATCACTCCCAAAGTATAAAATCAGCACATAATAAGTTAGTTACTAATTTTCCTAAACATAAACTATAGTGAAATAAAATCTAGAACTTTTACTATGTACTCATGGCGAAGTCTATTTTCAAGCAAAATTGGAATAGTAGAATTTAGACTTGTATAATATATGTTATGAATTTTGTTTATGTAATTTGTAATATTGTAAGAGTTGAATTGCTTACATTCTAGGATTTATGTGTAGTTAAAGCAGTTGCAACTATTTGACTAGCTAAATGGCATATCACATAATAATAATAATAATAATAATAATAATAATAATAATAATAATAATAATAATAATAATAATAATAATAATAATAATAATAATAATAATAATAATAATAATATGAGCATATGTTATTTGTTTTAGGGTTAAAAAAGTAAGATACATGGAGAAAATTACTTTTGTTGTTACTCTTGTAAAGTAAGTTGATATCACTTGTTATCTATTCATCCTTTTCAATTTGGTACGACCAAGATTTGATATGAAAATATTTTTGTAATGGTTGGATATTATATGAAATGTGGTTTATATGATGTGTAACTATATTTGTTTGAATGTCCTATCAATATGATTTGTAATATGATATTTGTTATATCTACATGTTATGACTTAATCATTCATATACATACATCTGTATTATGCATTTTCATGAATGGTAATTGGAGCTACATGTAATATCGCTGATCAAAATGTAAGTAACTTCTAGAATCCCAACCAACTAATTTGTTTGCTCACAATGAGATGAGGTAGTATGTTGCCAAATGTCATGCAGAGTTGTGTAGTTTCAAAGAGCGCCTCTAGAATATTTATATCGCTTTCTGATATTTTCCCGGCAGGATACTTATACAAATTGAACAATTGGTGATATATGCACTTATAGGATGTTAATGCATAATCACATACATAACTTTGATATCAATTAAGTGATAGTTGATGCACTTTGAGTATGTTTTGCTTATTATTGTGTTTGTGTTATGTACAATGCTAACATTATAGAAGTTTCTTGTAGATTGAACCATTGAATGATACATGACTTATTTGACGTCTCTGAAAATTAGTTAGTGGTAACACATAGGCAACTAGTTATTAACATATTGAGTTATTATTTTCTCACATTATTGTTTCAATATTTTCTTTCTTATTAGCAAGGCTTATATATCGTATGAGTTGATAGCTTAGCCGAGATATGAAGTCGTTTTGGAGGCATTGTATACAAAAGACATCTATCTCTCGACATTTTCTTAAAAGATATTTTGTGTCTCTACAATATGCTTAGTAATGAGTGATTCAATTATTCATATGACACTGAATTATATTACTTTTCACAATCTTGTTGGATCAATCATGATATATCACGATTTACGGGTTAAATTAATGTTTTGCTGGATCATGACAATATAATATTAACTCCAAAATCAATACCCATATACAAACGTTCAATTGGGTTTTAGCTTTTATAAGTTGGCAGCAATTGGATTTTAAGCAATCAATATATATTAGGGAGAGATGGGATGTGCAATATTTCTCAACTTGGCTTTTTGATCTTTTTTTCTCAGTGGAAATTTGGTATTTAATTTTATTCATACCCTAGGAATATATTATCTAATAAACTTAGTATGAAGCATATGAGCTTAATGAAGACATTGGTATATTGTAGCTCTCGCAAAAACATATCATGTCATGTGGCAAAATGCGCCCTTGGGGATGCTATGAGAACATACTTACATAACATAAACTTTGACGTAGACATAGTCTTTGATTGGACAAAGAAGATAACACAATTTATATGGAAGACAAAACGCAACATGGAAGAGAAATAAATATACAAATATATTTTTGCGAAAGTTTAAAAGAAATGATAATATGTGAATCCCACATTTCACTAATTTATTAAACAAATCTAACTATGTTTTCAAAATAGGATGAATGCAATCTAATGACCCAGGAAGGAAATTAAAAGAAACAGACTCTAGTGTTCATATGCTACAACATCACCACGAGCATCCTATGCCGCATGCACCTCCATCGTCAATTGCTTGCAAAATTGAATTGTAGAGGAGATGTGCTCCCATGAGCTATTTAGCTCAATAGGTGAACAAATTAGATTTTAAATAATGAAGATCGTGACTTACCAATATAATATATGATAAAATATTTGGTGATCATATTATGAATAAATCATGATAAATGAATAATGATTTATATGAAATCGAATAAGTAGTGACTATTACAAATCGTAATTAGATAGCATCACTCTTAGATGAGTAACATGCATCGTCATGATACACATCAAGTGAAAACATGATCAAAGAGTGGACAATCCATCATGGTCTGCATTTGATAATATATTATAATTTACTTTTATTGAATCACCTTGATTGTATGTACTTTACTTTCATGATCATTGCATACGTACATTATGCACTTTACTTTCATTAGTATTGCATAACTTACATCACATATATACTTTACTTGCATCATCATCATCATCATCATCATCATCATCATCATCATCATCATCATCATCATCATCATCATCATCATCATCATCATCATCATCAACATCGTCATCAACATCATCATCACTTAGTTCATCATTAATGTTTGTCTCTTTATTTATATTCATTGTTACATTAAATGACTTTGATGATCTTGAGTGACTTTGAAAAGAAGTGCTCAACATTATATCCCAAGCTATAGATTTTCAAATGTTAGTGGTTGATGCACAAATCATGCCCCCTTAAAGGAAAGATGCTCGAGAATTTTTTTTTTTGCATGGAGGGGAGTGGTCCACACAAGAGGAACTAAGTAGTCTCATTGTAACTACACTATTAGTCCCTAACATCATCATCATAACATAACTTTATTTTCCTCTCGGTAATCAACACACAATGGTGACCTCTGTATTACATCTTGTATTATATATCTTACATATAATACATCATAGGGTCATAAAGTCTAGGCATGATATTATGAATAAATAATAATGTATCATCACACTATGGATCAATAATGATCAGGGTCATGTGAATTTTTATTATATAAATATCACCATAATGTCTTATAACATTAACATCATATAATAAGAATCGATAATAATCATGGTCCATATAAAAAGCTTATGACATAGATATCATCATTATATGAACCAATGATGGTAAAGATTTGGAATTTTATAACTTGAACATCATTATGATATGAATAATATAATGATCATGGTTCATAAAAAAGCCTTATGATATATGCATCATTATAATGCGAACCAATAATGATTGAGATTCATATATGATCTTAAGACATTAGTATCATCATACAATTACTCCATATTAGTTAATCATGATGATTCATAAGAGAATCATAAAATCGTTGAATAATAATATAAATAATTAATTATGTCAATTAGATATAGAATCATATAAAATCTTCAAGCATTCAAATCGAAGATGAATCATATGGTAAGATCATAACTTAATCATTTCATGTTAAGAGTTCTTTATGATCATTAATTGACCCCATATATGATATAAAATCATGTATATCATAAGAGGGATTATGTAGGCATCATATAAATTATGACATCAAATAATGGATTTAGAATAATCATAGAAGATATGTCGTAATTTTATTCACATAATTACTTGTAAGAACTAAGAGATAAACACTATGATTCATCATCAATATGGATATGTAAGATCATTAGAATCATTTATAATATCTTAACAATAATGACAATGTCAAATATATGTCCTTTGGGACAATTTCAAATAAGATATTCATTTCCAATCTTGGACAACTTTAACACAATGTCAATATAAAAAGTATAACATATAAAATTCACACATTTTATCTCTTTATCATTTATTCTCAAAAGATCTTATAATATCGTCTATCGATTCCATATCAATAGTTGTCAGAGTTGAACCTTAAAACATTCATAACTTCCTATAGACTTATCCTTTTTAGGTCATTCAAATTTCTAAATACAAGATCCACAGACATGTACCTACTCATATTTCATATCATAATTCCAATATTCAAATTGATAATATATTTTACAAGTAGGAGACACTACATCACGAGATAGCTTGACATAAAGTTAGTAGTTCGATCATAACATTTTATATAGACCTCAAATCGAGATGAAACTAGTTTCTCCTAAAAATAGACTTCAAGGACTACACATCCATATATTATATATAATTTTGAACGAGTATAACTATAACGTCCCCAGAAGCACACTCCCCCACGTGGTATAATGTCCTCTTGGTGACACTACGACATCTATTCTTTGCTTTGACTTTATAGTTGATAATTTGACTAGTCAACAAAATTATGAAATAAATGAAAACTAAAAAATAAAAGCTCTTTCATAAATGAAATAGTTCGGAAATCTTAAACATATGAAGTGTCTCAACATACTTTGATCAACTAATACGACTCCATAGGAAACTAAAAGAGACACCTAAACACCTATGGCTATTGACTCATGTGCAAGCAACATCCATCATGAGCATCAACCACCAGATGCACCTCAAATATCATGTCACCGTAGACCACTCACCTACAGGATCCAAAGGAGGGGAGACAATTCTCCCGTGAGCTATAAAGCCCAATATTTAAGGCACAATATATAATACTTTTCATTATAAAATAAAACATAAGAATAAACTAAGCAATATCATCAAATTGTCAAACATCAATTATTTCCATACTATCAATCTTTTATCATCATTGGCATACTTGACTTTCTTTGATGATGAAAGCTATGATAATGTCATTAAAGGTAGTCAAATATTAGTTACTCCTCAGCCATCATTTATCATCATTTTCTTTTTTTTTTCATTCATCATTCATTACTTTTCTTTCATACTTTGCATCATCGTGCATTTCATTCATAAATCATTCGTCATCTTTTCATTCATCATCTAATGCAATATTTAGATCAATTGTGATTACCTTGTTATGTTTGGCTTATCCTATTAGTGACTTTGATGTGAGTTTGAGGGATGTTTTGTAGTGACTTCTCATGAGTCTTTAAAGGTCTCTCACCAATAGGTCAATGGGGGTGCACAAACCATGACGAGTGAGGATGCACGAGAAATCTTTTTGTTTCAAGGAGAAGATCAGACAATAGGAACTAGATAATAATTGCTCTACCAGTTCTCTATCATTAAAAATGTTACTGCTCCCAAACATTCAATGCATGATGACATCATCATTTAATTTAATGAATATGGTTGACCCTTATCTTGTCAACATATTAGTCCTTAATATTCACTAAAATCTACCATCAATCATCGTCTAAAGATTTTCAATAAAATAATAATAAAATTATGCCTACAAAGAGGCGCTTCAAAGGCATGGAAGAGTCGTGAACGTCTCTGTTCATGAGTTTGGGTTAATCTTCACTGCCCGTGAAAAGTTATGTCCGGACGTGAAAGGTTCCTTCCCGACCTATGAAGTCCCCTTCATGGGCGTTATCATAGAGTGTTTTTCTTCGTCATGGCCCGTGAAGTCTCCTTCATGATCGTGATAGAATACACAATATCTTCTCTATATCCTCATGACCCATGATATGATCTTTCATGGTCATGACTAAATACACGATCTCTTCTCTTCAACTTCACGTCCCATGAAAAATTCTTTTACGGTTGTGATCGAAGTTGCGAGATGACTTCATGACTCATGAAATTCAGTTTCACAATTGTGACGATGTATTCATTCGCGGCCGTTTAACTTTCCTTTGGGGTCATTAACTACGTCCACTACAAGAAAGGGGCATTTTTGCGGTCAAATAATTGAGAGGATCTGATGGACCCTCTCAATTAGGGCGGTCCTACCGGACCGAATCAATTGGGATGATCTAGACCGTCCCTATTGGGGTGGTCTGCAAAGATCGACCCAATTGGGGCAGTCTCAGACAGCCCCACAGTCCAAAAAGAAAACCCCGCCCCACATTTTTTTCCTCTTCTCTTCTCACTCGCTCAACGACACATCTCTCTCTCTCTCTCTCTCTATCTCTCTCTCTCTCTTTCTCCTCTCCTCACTCCCCTCTCCGATGACGGTGACAAGTGGCACGACATCCCAAGTAATATGTCATTTCTCTTCTCCTTTTTTCCTCCGTCTCTACTGCATCCTCTCTTTTCTTCTTCTCCGGCGCCGATCCAACATGGATCGACCGGATTAGCGCTCATCCGACATGGATCAGTCGGATCCGAGCTGATCCACCGACGCGCTCGCGCCTGGCAGTAAGGCGTGGGGCAGCAAGCTGACAAGCGTCCCGCAAGCGCACAGGGCCTTGTTGTAGTAATAAAATATCGATCCCACGAGGAAGCGACCAAGTACTAGAATTATGGTTCTCAAATAATTATATAGACGGTTAGGGTTAGGAGAGAAAAGTCTACACTACAATTAAAACTAAGTAAGAAGAATGCAAAGAGAGATGCAAATGCAACATGCAACTAGGCGGAAATATGTATAGGAAATGTTATAGGGTTTCAAATCCGTTTAGAGTAACTATACAATGGTTAGTGATATACAATGTGTTAGATTCTTGCTTCACTCCATAATTCATGCATTCCTCTTTCAAGGCAACACAATTCTAACTAAGGTTACGGAATAACACTTTTGTGCACCCACGCTAACACTAGTTGCATTATATTCATGAGCTTGTAGAAGCAACACAAGATGATTCTATTTCTAGACATCACACTTTGTATCTCATTAGGCAAAGCTACTAGTTGAATAAGATGATTTTCATCACTTAACAACTAGGATAACTTAAATGAGTTAGCTACTCCCATAAAAGTTTAGCATCAGATTCACCAAATAAAAGATTCACAAGCATGCATAATCACCATTCCAAGGCACTTAAATTCTAAACATCATCTAGACATAAAATAAGGGGAATTAGCCATGCATGACAAGAGAGAGGAGAGGGAGAGAAAT
>LTAE01013452.1:0-12574 GCA_001647135.1 Pontederia paniculata
ATGAGGTCTCCAATCGTCGTCTTGTTGTTCGCTTTATCTCCTCCAAAGACAACCTTGCAGATATTCTAACCAAGTCACTTTCTGGTGCTCGCTTTCAGTTCTTACGGGACAAACTCAGGCTTCGATCTAGAGAAAGCTGAGTTTGCGGGGACGTGTTAGAGAATCTAATCTTATCTTTTGTAAAGATTTAATATCATCCAGATCTGTTGTTATCCAGATCTGATCTTATCTAGATTTGTGTTTATCTAGATTAGTTTAGATTAGATGATCTTCTCTAGTTAGATTATATTAATTAATTAATTAGCAATTATGCATGACATTGGAAGGTCATATGATAAAATTTAGATAGAATCGTGTTGATGGAGTGGGCTTAGGAGAGGCAAAGGGTTGCGAAATGTTTGCAGTCACCTTGACTCCTTTAAATCAAACCAAATTAGTGACGTTCAATGAGCTGCAAATTTTATATCCAAAACATAGGCTTTTGCTTTTAGTAATAAAAACTTTCGTTAGGAAAATAAAGACTTAAGAAATTAATTGTTAAAAATAATTTATTTTATATTTGGTATATGAATTTCAAATAAGAAGGAAAATAATTCTGGGAATGTGAAAGAAAATAAAAAAAAACTTTATGAGAGAAAAATGATTTTTCATTTGAAAAGGATGAACTTTTATTTTTCAAGTTTTATCCATCTTTTCTAATTAGCATGATAATATTTTTCGTCACGTCAATAACGAAATTTTCATCAAAAAACATATGGAACCATAACTATTATGACAACAAAACAAGCCATAAGAACATTTTATGATGTACAATTCATCACTGAAAAAGAGGTATGACCCTATGAAGGATTGGAGTTTTTAATGTGCATAATAGGAGGAGGGTTGCAAGAAGATTTCATACTTCACTATCTACAAATTATTAATGTGTTGAGTAGATTAAGATGCATATTCACATATTGTCTCTGTAGTTACCTTGAGTCACACTTTTTATATTAGACTCGATTGAAGCCCAAAAGAACTGTTAATACCTTTGTTGGCCGACCTGCCTGAGACATCCAGGGTTTGGTCAGAAAGATTTCATGGCAATAATATTTTTTTAACTTAAACAGGCAAAAATAAAAAAAAAAACAAAACCGCATAAAAAAACTCATATTTTACGTTTGTTGTACATATCACCTAAAATTTTATTTGTTAGATAAAAACACCAACTTTCATATTTTTGTCAGATTTAAAACTAAACTTTGTCTACTGGATAAAATAGCACACGCTTTAAATAATTTCTCATATCTAACCTCATAAGATCATTTTAATATAATTATTAAATTTAATGTGATAAATTACATTATATATAAGCGGTTATAATTGAGATTATTTTTTCTTAGAAATAGATCATTACTAGCTAAATAATTTATAAATGTATATCATTGATCTTTGATATTATTTTTATTTAACAACTAGTTTTTGTATTGATATAATTAAGAATAATGATTATTGATGACTCATATAAATATACCGAATTTAATTTATTTTTATATTCCTTTGGTAGTTTATAATATATATATATATATATATATATATATATATATATGCTTATAAATGAGAAAACATTAAGAGATCATGTTTTTTATCCAATAAAAAAAATTTGAACTTAATATAATAAAAACTTAATTTGTTGATTTTATATAATAAATAAAAATTGGACTATATTTCCAACAAACAATTTCCTTTTGAAAAAATGAGAGAAAAATAAACATGTCTCCATTCCACGCTCTTTCCCGCTCCATTTTTTGACAGAACGAAAGCAAAACTCTTGGGCAACAAAATACTCCCTTTTAGCGCTAGATCATCGGTTTGCTATACAGTTTGTGTAAACCCTTTGATGCATGCCCTTTTTTGCAATGTGGAAGACACACATCAACCTCAAGCGCAACGTCAACGTTGTCTTCCACATCGTCATCATGTCCTCCTCCAAGGATGCCTTGTAGCAATCCTTCGAGGGCTCCACCATCTTCCTCTCAAATGACTACATCGACAAAGTTCTTAAGAGAGCAAGGTTGGTCCATGTCAGCCTCCTGCGGGCCCTCGACTTTTTTTAGCTTGCCAACTACCTCCACACGGTGTTCGCCTATGACATCATGCTCTACATCTTGGGCTAAAGAAGAAGGTTAAAGATGCCTAGAAGCTATTGGCCGAAATGCACGTGAAAGACCCCCATTTTGATTAGCAAGCTCACTATTATGATTGTCCTGGCCCAGATCGTGAAGGTTTGCTCCGTCTGGACGGTCGTTGAGAGTTTCCGCAAGTTCCAGAAGCGCTAACAATTATTCGATACCAGCTACTTCAATGCTTTGATGATGATTATTTGCCAAGAGAAGAGCATGACCGATGCTAGATACATTTATCATAGCTTGAAGTATGAGTTTAAGCCGAAGCTCCATATGTTTAACATCCTATTGTCCGGCTGGAATTTTACCCAAGAGGCAAAAAATTTCTTCAAAGAAATGGTATTGAAACTACACTTGGTGAATTACAATTGTTTGATCGATGTTTACTGCAAGAATGACAAGGTTGAGAAGGCATATAAAGTGATCATCAAAATGCTTGAGTTGGAGATCTACTCGAACGTATTTACTTATACTAGTTTGATTGTGGACTTGGACTGGATGGGCGACCTGATAAAGTGAGAGCTCTTTCGAAGGATATGAGGGACTGCAGTTGCAATCCCAATGCTTCCACGTATAATGAATCTCTCCACAACTTTTGTATCGCAAATAGATCAGGAGATGTATTCGCACTAATATATGAGATGACGGTGAGAGGGACTGAATGATAATGCCACAAGCTACATTCTATTTTTCTAAAACTTCTATTGGGCCAACAATTTGGGCAGCGTGTGTGGTTGTATGAAAGGATTAAAATCAAGGGCTATTTGCCAAACACATTGTCTCGCATGTTTCTTATTTAATTAATTTTGATCATAGAAGAATGTCGAGATGGCCCTTGAGCTTTGGAGTGACATGGTGTAGAAACGGTTTGGATCATTTACTCTAGTTTTAGATGTGTTGTTTGATTTGTTCTGTGATGTCGAAAAAATTAGATGAGTCTGAAAAATGTTTCATCCAAATGGTTGAGAAAGCAAAAAACCAAACAATGCTTCCTTTAGGAAGATAAAGGTTCTGATTTAGTAGCAAATACACATGAGTTTCTTACAAATTTGTCCGACAAGATGATCAAAGAATTAATGAATCATCTTACTCACATTCTATGATACCTTCAAGTTGAGTTTGTTGACAATAATTAAACTGGTTCAAACCCCTTTTTCTTTACATTTTTAACGGGAATGTTCATGAGTAAATATCTTAGTTGCATTTAGAGAATTTTTATCAATTTGAGTGAAAGGTGCCAGCTTAAGTTTGATCATGTCTAAATAGCCAAAAAGTGTCGGTTGAAAATATTACGTGGTAGATTCCAAGCAATCATTATACTAGGCAAATTGTGGATCACTGTCTCATTTAAAGCATCATGTATGCTTAGCACCAAGATTGTCAAGATCTTAATTTTTTTCAATCTATCTTATGATCTTTCTATATTTAACTTCTTACAGATCCTATGATCTAACCTCATATGATCTTTGTAAGATCTTGCACAAAATCTCATGATTCTTGTTCGTTCATCGATCTTCCATCTTTCTTATGATCCTAAGATTTGGATTTTAATAATCTTGCTTAGCACATAATAATTCTTAGTTGGTTTTAAACGCAATCCTATGCTTGTTCTAGGAAGTTGAAGAAACCTACTAGAAGGAGAGATGTTATTATCAGTCTCTAGCTATACAGGTTATTTTTTTTGCATTTTATTTAAAAGTTTCAACATTACTTCTGATAGTATTGTCCTCTATATATAAACTTTAGACTAGTACTTGCTTTGCGCTTAAAGTTATTGCTAATTTATTTTAACTTAAGACGACCATTGTTGATATTGCACTATTGACCATAAGTACCATCACATGAATTTCTAGTCTTCATATGGATCTCTGTAAACTGAATCTGAATCAAACTTGGAAATTTTCTTCATTTGTATTTTCTTTGTCAGATAGTTAAAGTTAATATTCATTTAAATGTATTGTTACTACATTATATTTTTCTTTTTAGTATTCGAAAGGAGACATAATTGTATTTCATTGTCAACAGAAATTTTATCATATCAACTACTACCTAAAGAATATCTAGTAATTGGTGGGGAACAAGGGTGTGGTGCAATGGCTTACTACTCGACTTGAGTACCGAGAGGTCTCGAGTTCGACTCCCACCAGTGGGACTTATGTACCCCTTTATTTTCGATATTTTTTTTCATTTATTAGGCCATGAGCCTCTCTTTGTAACAAAAAAAAGAAGAAGATCTAGTAATTGGTATCTCATTATCTGATTAGTCATTACTTACTAGAATCGGAAAATGTAAGATGTTTAGTTCACAAAAGAGAACTAGACGAGAAGGATTGCTTCATAAGAACTTAGATAGCTCACTTCTCTCGGAATTTAATTTCAAGAACTTTTATATCTTCTACATCAAGTATTCTAAAGAATGCATCACTTCTACGTTCATGTTCTTTCATCACATGGACCTCTTAGTAAGAGCTGCACACCATGATGCATGTTGATATATAATGTGTTCATTATACATCAAATTCAACTCATACAAAGAAAATTAAAGCAATATCGTGATGTCAACTATGCAAACCTGTGAATGAAGTGTGAGTATGATAATAACATTAACAAATCGGATTAGTTTTAAAATCTAAAAATACAATGTTAATGAGAACTGTATTATTTTTATTGTAGCATTATGATTTTGAATTTATAGGGATCCTTAGGTAATTAAAATTACTAAGCCGCCAAAGTTTAATCTAATAATTTAACTAAGAAGAATTTTTAATTTAAATTATGAAATCTAAAATTAAGAAAAGAGGAAATATGAAACTCAATAGATTTTTATTTTTTAGAACTTAGAATGAAAAGTAAAATTAATACTTGTAGAAAGGATCTAAGTGATTAAGGATTAATGCAATAATAAAAAGATTTTAGAATTAATATTTCCATAAGAATGTTCAAACATCAAGTTCATTATTTTAATGTGCAAGATATTATGATACATTGATTTTCTAGGGAAAAGAAGCAAATCTCGAAAGTAGCACAACAAAACTTGTATCACAAACTCACATGCATATCTTTTGATACTAGAATATTGTAATCCGGATTTAGAACTTTGCGTCTATCGATTTAAAGAAGTACTCTGATTAGTGACTTTTTAGTTCATCATTAATCTCATCCACATATTTTAGAATTCGATTGGTGGAGCTATTGTTACTCAACCGCAGGTGAACAACAAGAAATATGACGATCTTCTTGTTGTTCTAAATTTTAAGATCATATAAGGTTCTATGGAGTCATAATGAGATCCAATAACTTCAAAAATATAAAATAGGAAATGCCAGAAGAACGAACGATTTTTCAAAATTATGAAGCCAGTAGAGAGGAATTTAGTGCTCCTCTATTGAGACCTTTCACTCGTTCAATCTACAAAAACCCTCAAAAATCATGATTGAAAATAAATTTTCATCTCAAACCTAATCATCATAGTAAAATTAAATAACTTTTTTCAGCATGACAAGAAGTTTAAACAGAAAATCAAAATATTGTTTCATTCAACAACATAAACCAATTCGATGAAAAATAATCTAAACATTCCTAAGCTCGACTAACTCAAGAATAGAAGTTCAGCTGAAAGTATTCATCATTAAACACAAATCAAAATGTTATGTAAAACATTAAAAAACAAAGCATTAAAAAAAACTCTTCCTCAGAATCTCTTGTTCTTATTCTTTCTACCACCTCACAAAATGAACTCTCCTCCTTTCTAGAATTTGCTCCTTTAAATATTTACTTTGTTGACTTAACACATGTTCTTTGATACCTTTTAGAAATATTCTATAGAGAATATTTTTTTTGTCATCAATATTATGTCAATTTTTAGTTAGTTTGTACTTTTTAGAAGTATATGCTTAGTTGTAGAAACGAGAATTCGTGTGTGCTCGTGTCATGCTCATGTTAGTTAACTCATGCTTGATCATGCTTGTGCTATGATGTGCCGGGTTAAAATTGACATTTGGCCGGCTTGGCTCAGCTCAAATTCGATCATGTTGGGCAACCAAATTGAATAAGACCGAGTCATTATTATTTTATTTTTCAAAAGAAATAAATCTAATAAGTAAGTCACAACACAACAAAACTTGTATCACAAACTCACTCACATATCTTACCATACTAGAGTATTGTAATCCAGATTTTGAACTTTACTTCTATCTATTTAAACAAGTACTCTAATTAGCACTTTTGCAGTTCATCATTAATCCATCCGCATATTTTAGAATTTGATTGGCGGGAGTATTGTTACTCAACCATAGGTGAATAACAAGAAATATGTCAATCTTTTTATTGTTCTAAACTTTAAGCTCATATTAGGTTCTATGTAGTCATAATGAGATCCAATAACTATAAATTAGGAAATGGTTGAAGAACGAATGATTTCCAAAATTATGAAGCCGATTGAGAGGAATTGAGTGCCCCTCTATTGAGAGATATCACTACTTCAACTTATGAAAATCTTCAAGAATCATGATCGAAAATAATCTTTCATCTCAAAACCGATCATCATAGAAGAACTCAATAAATTTTCCTACATGATACGAATTTGAAACAAAAAATCAAAATATTGTTTCGTTCAACATTAACGAATTCGACGAAAAATAATTTAAACATTCCTAAACTCGACTAAGTCAAGAATAGAAGTTTAGCTAAAAATATCCATCATTAAATACAAATCAAAATGTTATGTAAAGTAATAAAATAACAATTGAAACAATAATTCTTAAAGTCTCTATTTCTTATTCTTTCTAGTCACCTCTCAAAACGAGCTACCATCCATCTAGGATATGCTCCTTTGAATATTTACTTTGTTGACATAACACATCTTCTTTGATGCATTTTAGAAATATTCTATAGAGAATATTTTTATTGTCAATAAAATTCTATCAATTTTTCATTAGTTTGTTTGTTGAAGTAGATGTTTAGTTGTAAAAATGAAATTTGTATGTGCTCGTGTCAATTAACTCATGCTTGATCATGCTCGTGTTATATCATATCAGTTAAAATTGACATCTAGGCAGTCAGACCTGACTCAAATTCGGCCTGTCGGTCCATACCAAATCGGATAAGATCGAGTCACTATTTTTTTGAATTTTTAATTATCTTTAATTTCAACTTTATATATAATAAAGTTTATAGTTTATATCATATAACATAGTATTTAATATAATTATATGATAAATTAGTAACTAAATAATATTATATAATATTATTGTATTGATAATTAATTTATATTATATAAGAAGATGCATTAAATATATATTTATTATTTAGTTATATTGGAGGAGGTATTTGAACTTGGGTTATTTTTTTAATAACATGTGTTTATAAAAAAAATATTTTGTGTAATAAAGTAATTGATCTTGCACGACCGCGCCAGGCTAAGACAGACTCGTGCTCAATGGGCACGTGTCGTGCCAACCCAAAATGTCGAAGGGGTGGCCCATCCTATCCAATCAGAGCATGACCCTAGTGGTCATGCCGACACAAATCCAAGTTCAGGTGAGGCTAGCACGACCAAACGCATGTCAGTGCCAGGCCAGTTGGCCCAACTCTATCTCCATCTCACTCAGTTATGAGTTGTAACCCACAAATTGAAGGATTGTGAAAAGTCCAACTTTCCAATGTTTTTAATAATATATACAAACTTTATCAATTAAATTTAAATTGCAATTATGTATAATTTGAAAGAGAAAAGTGGTATCATTCATGCAAAATATGAAAATTTGCATAAGAATTATGATAGAAAGATTTAAATTTTCAAAATGTCTAAAATTAAGATTTAAGAATTATTTACAACAAAAAATAAATATATTTTAATAATGTTATTCTAACATGGGTGTTTTAAAAAAAAATAATATTTTATCTACTTTAGTTTCCAATATATGTCTATCCATAATTTACTACTCATTATCATTGATCTTATTTAAAATAATAATTATTGTACTTTTTAAGTTTATTTTTAATCTCTTCCGCATATGATTTTTTAAGTTCAAATATATAAAAAACATAAAAAAAATGATTATTTAAATTAATTAAGATTATTTTATATTTAAATTTAATTGAATTTTATTTCAAAAGATGCAAGCCGTGAAATAAAAGGAGCTAGGGAATAATGGGCAACCTTAGCCTATATGTAGCTTGTGTTATTTTCAATGTTATTAAAATCGGATCGGACCGGTTCAACTGCGAGGTGTAAAAACAAAGGTGATGTCGAACCGGACAAAAACTGATCGAACTGAAGAAAAAAAAAAGGTGAACCAACCAAAAAACCAGTTCAGTTGTAAAAAAACCAAATAAAAATGAAAATCTATTATAAAAATAGAAAAAAATACAAAAGGGAAGTAATTGAAACTAATTAGGAAATACAAAATTGGAAATAAGAAAACTGTGGGAGGAAAATAAAGAAGGAAAAAAATGAAAACTAGAAATAGGAAAGATATAATAATAAATAAAAGATAAATAATATAATAGGAAAGTTAATAATAAATTAAATTAAAATAATCTAACATGACTTATTAGTATAATACTAAAATATTTGTCATCATTATTTTTATGTAAGCAATTTATAGAAGGAACATAATTGGCAAAAATAACTTTTAAAATATGAAATAAACGAGAGGAGAGTAGATAAGGAAAAAGGAAAAAAGCATAAGACATGAAAATAAAATACTTCCAAGTAAAGTAAAAAGAAAGTTAATAATCATTCGGGTTAAAATAATTATTATAGCATTATTAGTGTTATATAAATAATTATATATCAACCATCATGATTTTTTTATAAACTTTATATTTTTAAATATAATAAATAATTAAAAAATGGTTCAACTCAAATCAAGATGAAAAGGCATTGTAAGAAGTGGAAGAAATTAAAATAAAAAATAGAAATAGAAATACTAGGAAAAATGAAAAGACAAATAAAATAAATATGGGTAAATAATTGATAGGAAAAATTAAAAAAAAAGAGGTAAAAAGGAATAAAATAAAGTTAAATAAAAAATAAAAGTGATTCAAAATAAACTAAATCAATATGACATAATCATTATTATTATAAAATAATAAATAAAAATATTAATATATCAATCATTATTATTAATAATTATACAATAAATACTAATTTATATTATATTTAATTTTTAGTCGGTATTATTATATTTTTATATATTATATAACATTAATAATACTATATATTTTATAAATTATTATAAATAACATTATTTTAATAAAATTCGGTTCAATTCGATTGAATTCGATCGAATCGATTCAATTGCGACCCAGTTGAATGTCCGATTGAAAATATTGATTATTTTACAAACCTTAGTGCAATTTAGTTTTTTTGAAGATTAAATCATTTTTTATTAAATTTAGTAACATAATAATTAATTAGTTATCAATAGTACGAGTACTTAGAATTAGTTATTTTTTAAAAATTCGATCGAAAACCACCGAAATTAAATTGAAGCAATGTACTCGTCAGAGATTTTTTTTCTATTAAAATACTAAAAGTATATTTCATTGAAACAAACGACTTTACTACTTTATACATGTAGCCAACAGCTATCCTCCAACTGACGATCCCTTTCATTTCGGATGATCACATCCTTTTTGCGACAGTGTGCCAAAGAAGCACGCCTGCGCGCATGCAGCGTAAGCTTCTCCTTTTTTAACTCGTTAGCTCACAATCTTTGTTCCGTCCATCAGATTAACTAACAATAAATAGATGTTTTTTTTTATGACGGTCTGGGACCATCGATAATTCAGGACTATTAGCATTCGACTAATTCGATGTTCGGACGCGAATGACAAGGGCAAATCTTGATCAAAATGGTGACTTCGAAACTCGAACTCGAGCTCGAGACTACTAACTCTCTTGTCCCTCAACCCGGTACACAGACTCGCTACCACCAACCACTTGATTACAATAAATAGGTGCTGGTACGAAAATATGGCAACCCCTCGGCGCGGCTCAAGCCGATACCAGAGCAAACAAAGGTGCATCAGGTAGTTGTGCACTTCTCTGTTGGTTAATAATATCTTAACTTATATACCCCTCTCGTATTTTTTAAATAATTAAAATAATAAAATTATTCATTTTATATAAAAGTCTCATTGATTTGTCAACGAACCAAAAAAACAGCTTAAAAATTTTTCAAATAATTAAAGCGACAACATTGTTCGTCCCATATAAAAATTTTATTGATATGTCAACGAGCCAAATGAGAATCTAGACGATTTTAGAATTTATATTTATTATTTTATATTAAAAATCATTATATAAATCTTGTAAAATTTGAATTATTCTATATTTTATATTATCTACTATTATTTTCATATTAAAAAAATAACTATAATAATCATTCATTTAAAAATAAATTTTATAATTTTTATATATTTTTTTATGTGTAATTTCTCTCTGGTCTATTACGCATAATACCATCTAAACCCCAACACTCTCCCTATCCCCACCCCAATAATTTTGTCCGGGCCTTCTCAACATTTTGTATAACTATTCACATGATTTATTAAAGCATGTTTCTTATAAGAAACAAAAATGCGTAGCTGTAGGCTGATGATTTGTATGATATATTTTCAATCATAAAAAAATGAGGTTCTTAGTTCTTACATCGCACTAAACAGTGACGTGTGACTTTTTTTTTTCTCTTTTCAAGATATTTTTTTTTTGAGTAATATCCAAATTAGGAGGGTGTCTTTCTAAATTCTCATTCAAATAAACAATTTTATTTATATCAGCTTTCCTCCTTCTAAATCTTTTATAGATTAAAATATAATATAATAAAGCACACTATATAGTAATATACTATAATAATAAAGTAATACTAATGACATTATTATTTTAATAATGTTATGTAATATTTATATATATTATATTACTATTAATTAAAATAATATTCTATTAATTATAATATTGTATTATTATTAGGATAAAAATAAAATAATACCTACTAAAAATTAAATATAATATAAATCAGTATTTATTGTATAGTTATTAATAATGGTGATTGATATATTAATATTTTTATTTATTATTTTATAATAATAATGATTATGTCATATTGATTTAGTTTACTTTGAATCACTTTTATTTTTTATTTAACTTTATTTTATTTCTTTTTACCTATTTTTTTAATTTTTCCTATCAATTATTTACCCATATTTATTTTATTTGTCTTTTCATTTTTCCTAGTGTTTCTATTTTTATTTTTTATTTTAATTTCTTCCACTTCTTACAATGTCTTTTCATCTTGATTTTAGTTGAACCATTGTTTTAATTATTTATTATATTTAAAAATATAAAGTTTATAAAAAAATCATAATGATTAATATATAATTATTTATATAACACTAATAATGCTATATTAATTATTTTAACCTGAATGATTATTAACTTTCTTTTTACTTTACTTGGAAGTATTTTATTTTCATGTCTTATGCTTTTTTCCTTTTTCCTTATCTACTCTCCTCACATTTATTTCATATTTTAAAAGTTATTTTTGCCAATTATGTTCCTTCTATAAATTGCTTACATAAAAATAATGATGACAAATATTTTAGTATTATACTAATAAGTCATGTTAGATTATTTTAATTTAATTTATTATTAACTTTCCTATTATATTATTTATCTTTGATTTATTACTTTATCTTTCCTATTTCTAATTTTCATTTTTTTTTCTTTCTTTATTTTCCTCCCACAATTTTCTTATTTCCAATTTTATATTTCCTAATTAGTTTCAATTACTTCCCTTTTGTAATTTTTTTCTATATTTTTATAATAGATTTTCACTTTGATTTGGTTTTTTTTACAACTGAACTGGTTTTTTGGTTGGTTCACCTTTTTTTTTTCAGTTCGATCGGTTTTTGTCCGGTTCGACATCACCTTTGTTTTTACAGCTCGCAGTTGAACCGGTCCGATCCGATTTTAATATCTTCAATCTTAATTCAGTAAAAACTTATATACCCCTCTAGTATCATATCATAGTTTTTCAAATAATTAAAATAATAAAATTATTCATTTTATATAAAAGTCTCACTGATCTGTCAACGAATAAAAAAATCTAAAAATTTCTCAAATAATTAGAGCGACAACATTGTTCGTCCCATATAAAAATTTCATTGATATGTCAACGAACCAAATGAGGATCTAGACGATTTTAGAATTTATATTTTTATATTAAAAATTATTATATAAATCTTTTAAATTTTGAATTATTTTATATTTTATATTATCTACTATTATTTTCATATTAAAAAAATAACTATAATCGTCATTCATTTAAAAATAAATTTTATAATTCTTATATATTTTTTATGTGTGATTTCTCTCTGGTCTATGACGCATAATACCATCTAAA
>LTAE01013453.1:0-12574 GCA_001647135.1 Pontederia paniculata
TATTTGTTCACTTATCTTTTCAGATTTTAGTTCGATTTCATCTAATTTTCTGCACAAAATATTTCTCTCCTTGATTTTGGTTCATGGTAGAATAGAGAGGCTGAATTGTGAAATTCTAATTTTCCTGTGAATTCGACCCTAAAATACTACAAGGATAACCATACACTTGTGATTGGAGTTGTGTGTTTAGGTTAATTTTTAAGACTTGTTGATTGTTTGTTTCTGTCCAAGTGTCGCTAGGTCCAAAATTGTCAAGCCTTGATGTTCTGAAACCTATTACCACCTTTATTTTCAACACATGATCTATGCTCATCAAATTTTTGACGTCGTTGTCGAGGATATTTTGAGTTTTCACATTCAATTCTTTGTTTGGCACCGAGCTGAATCATTCACTTTCATTGTTAATATTCGAGTATCATTGTCTATAATTCACTTTTTCCTCTTTCAATTTGATCATTTTTCCTTCTTTATGTAATTGGTTCTTTTACACTTTTATTAAGTTTCAGTCTTCTATATTTTTAATAGATATTGCACTTGCATCTAACCTTGTATGCCAAGCTCTAGTAGTGCAGAAGAAGAATTGGGAGACTTTGATCCTAAAATGGAGAGAAATTCCTGGATAAGAAGGACACAAAGAGAATTGAGAAGAAGAGCTCAGGTGGCTAGACAACAAAGAGAAATGGCAAATCTAGATGCAAATAGACCTTTGCAAGAGTTCTGCACCCCCACAGCTATTGGATTGAATTCATGAATAGCTAGACCAGTTGTCAATGCAAATAATTTCAAATTGAATGCGACATTAATTGCAGTACTAGGACATAATCAGTTTGGGGGATTATCCATAGAAGACCCAAATCAGCACTTAATCACATTCCTGGAGATATGTGATACAATCAAATGTAATGATGTATGTATCAAGTGATGCAATTAGGCTCGGATTATTTCCATTTTCCCTAAGGGACCAAGCTAAAATTGGTTGAGGTCAGTTGAACCTAAAATGATTAGAACTTAGGATGAATTGGTGGTTGCTTTTCTATCAAGGTTCTTCCATCCTAGAAAGATAGTGACAATGAGGAATTATATTACATCCTTTCTGCAGTGTGAGAATGAGACTATTTACGAATCTTGGGAAATATTTAAAGACATGCTGAGGAGGTGCCCCCATCATGTATTTCAAAAGTGGATGGTGGTTCAGACTTTCTATAGTGGACTAGCTCCTGCTGGTAAAAGTTCTTTAGACTCAACAGCTGGGGGTAGGTTCATGGTCAAGAATACTGATGAAGGTTATGGACTCATTGAGGAGGTCACCATGAATTACCACAATTGGATGCAAGATAGGGCAAATAGACAAAAACCTCGAACAAGCACCAACTCAAAAATTGAAGGTTGGGATCAAATCTCGGCTAAACTTGAAGAAATGGTCCAAAAGGCCATCGAAAAAAGTACTCAAAATCATATCAACAACACACCTAATTTGGGAGTAGTTGTTGTTGAAGCTACCCTTGGCTACAATGCATCTGCCCTCACCTGGTGTGAAAGATGTGGATCACCAAATCACATGACCATGAGCTGCAGTTCTCTAGGGTATAATGTAGAAGAAGTTTCTGAAGAACAAATCAATGCATTAATACCTTATGGTCAAAATCAACAATCGGGGAATATGAATCCACAATCTTATAACCAGCAATATCAGCAGGGCCCCCCTTGGATCAAGACACATCCAAACTTATCCTATAAGGGGCAACATTACCAAAAACCCCCAGAACAGACTCAAAATTATAAAACTACAATGCAACTACCCCCACCTAATGTCAATCCACAGAGGTATCTATCACTACCACAATCTCAACAACAACAAATAGGACCAGATCCTGAGAAATCTCATTTGGAAACCATACTGGAACAACTAATGAAAAATCAGGAACAACATAGCGAGGCTATGAGGCAGCAGAAGGAAGTCATGAAGCAAATGTCATTAAAGATTGAGGGGTTAATTGTTCATAACAAAATCCTGTAAAATCAGATTGCTCAACAAGCTAGCCTAATCCCTAGAGCATCTGGAATGTTTCATGGACACCCAGAATCCAACCCCAAAGAGCATTGTCAAGTTCTAACCCTTAGAAATGGGAAATAATTGGAGCAACCATCCAAGGTTATTGACACCAGTTCCGAAGAATCTGAAACAATTTGTTCACCTAAGGGAGACCCAAAAGTTCTACTTGAGACTCCTGAACCATAACATGTCATGACAGAGACACCTACTGAAAAGTGCAAAGAGAATAAACCCATAGACCCAAGCATTCTAACTTTACCACAAAGATTAATGAAGGTCCAAAATGATCAACAATTCATAAGATTTCTAGACATCCTGAGGAAATTGCACTTGAATGTACCATTTGTCGAAGCACTACAACAAATGTCTGCTTATTCTAAGTTCTTGAAATATATTTTATCGAAGAAGAGAAGAATAGATGTGCACGAGACAGTGGCCCCGAGAGAAGAAGCTAGTGCAGTTATTCAAAGAAAATTCATTCCTAAACTTAAGGATCCTGGTAGTTTCTTAGTACCGCGTGATATAGGAAATTTGCATGTCAGCAGGGCCTTGTCTGACCTAGGGGCAAGTGTCAGCTTGATACCCCTATCATTAGGCCAGGAACTGAATGCAGGGGAATTGAAATCTACTAATATGACCCTGCAGCTGATACGTCAGTAAAATACCCCCTGGGAATACTTGAAGATGTATCAGTCAGGATAGGGATGTTTTATATACCAGCTGACTTTGTAGTCCTTGATATGAAAGAAGACCTAAATACCCATTGATCTTAGGCAGACCCTTCCTAGCAACAACAAGGCCATGGTTGATGTGAGAAACGGTAAATTATCATTCCAACTGAGAGATGATAAAATTGAGTCCAATCTGGCCCAAGAAATGAAAGCCCCATCCAGACAAGAAAATGTCAATGAAGCCGAAGAGATCCTTGATGAAGCAATACAAGAAGTTTTTGCAATCATTCAGATGGATGATTTAAATAGAGGAATCCCTGCTGAGCTAGAAGAAGAAAACAAGAACATAGTCGAAAATCAGCCAGCTGGGGACACCCACTTATAGTCAAGGTCTGATGATCGTAAAAATCTATCTTTGAAGCAGCTCGCCTCATTTCAGAAATGACTGTACTCTCAACAGATGATTCTCAAGATGCACCATAGGTAGAGATGAAGTCACTTTCCTCTATTCTCATATATGAATTCATTGGCCCAAGTTCCACATAACCAGTAATTGTGAACTCATCTCCAAACCCTGTCCAAACTGATCAGCTTTTGGATGTTCTTAGGAAATACAAGAAAGCTATTGGGTATACAATGAGCGATATAAAATGGTTGGGTCCATCCTTGTGCATGCATCGGTAATAAAAAAAAGGAGATTTTGAAGCTCTTGGACTTAGAAATGATTTATCCTATTTTAGACAGCCCCTGGGTTAGCCCTAATCAGGTTGTGCCAAAAAAAGGAGGTTTAGCAGTAGCGAAGAATGATAAGGGTGAAAACATTTCAACTCGAGTTACTAGTGGATAGAGGATGCGTGTGGACTTTAATAAACTTAATAAAGTGACTAGAAAAGACCATTTCCCTGTCTTTCATTTACCAAATGCTCGAGAGACTGGCTAAGCACAAATACTTCTGTTACCTTGATGAATTCTTCAATTTTCTTCAAACACCCATTCACCCGGCTGACCAAGAGAAAACTACTTTCACCTGCCCTTATGGCACTTTTGCCTATAGAAGGATGTCTTTTGGATTATGTAATGTCCCTGCCACTTTCCAAAGATGTATGACATCCATTTTTTCAGATTTCATTAAAACTATTATGGAGATATTCATGAACAATTTTTCAGTCTATGGATCCTCATATTCTTGTTGTCTAACAAATTTGGAGCGAGTGTTGTGCAGATGTCAGGAGGTCAATCTCGTCCTTAATTGGGAGAAATGCCACTTCATGATGCAGCAAGGGGTAGTTCTGGGCATGTGATTTCTGACAAGGGTATTGAGGTGGACCCAGCTAAAGTCGACATCATCTCACAACTGCCCCCACCCACAAACGTGCAAGGAATAAGAAGCTTCTTGGGGCATGCTGGATTTCATTGAAGATTCATCAAAGATTTTTCGAAGATAACAATACCACTTACAGAGCTGCTGCAAAAGGACAGAGAATTCCAATTTGATGGCTTTTGCCTCCAAGCATTCAATAAGATTAAAGTAGCCTTGACTTCTACACTTATTATGCAACTCCTGGATTGGTCTATCCCTTTCGAGATCATGTGTGATGTGAGTGATAATGCAGTAGGTGTTGTTCTAGGACAAAAGAAAGAAAAGTTGCATCATGTCATAAGTTATGCTAGCAAGACACTGGATCAGACTCAGCAGAATTACACAACTACTGAAAATGAACTACTAGCTATAGTCTTTGTGATGAAAAAATTCAGACAATATTTAGTTGGATCCAAGGTGATTGTGCACACATACCATTCAACAATAAGACACTTATTTTCCAAAAAAGAGACCAAACAAGGTTGATTAGGTGAATACTACTGCTATAGGAATTCGACATCGAAATCAAAGACAAAATTGGAATTGAAAACCAAGTTGCAGACGACATATCAAGATTGCAACACCTGCCCCCAGCTTGGACTGATCTGCCAGCCATAATAGAGACTTTTCCAGACGGGCACCTCCTAGCTGTGTACATCAAAGAGAACCCTTGATATGCAGACATTGCAAACTATTTGGTGGGAGGTAATTCTGCCTCAAGGTCCGAATAGACATCAAGAAGCAAATTTTTTGGCTGATGCAAGGCACTATTTTTTAGATGAGCTTTTACTATTCAAAGAATGTCCAAATGGAATCATAAGAAGGTGTATTCCAACTGAGGAAACAACCCCAATTATAGTTGAGTGTCACACCACTGCTTATGGTGGACATGGGGGTACCCATAGAATTGCTACAAAAATACTACAGACTGATTTATATTGGCCCACTCTGTTTAAAGATGTCCACCAATATGTTTTGTCATGTGACATATGCCAGAGAGTGGGATCTATATCCAAGAGGCAATAGATGCCATCAGTTGAACCATTCGATGTATGGAGAGTAGATTTTATGGGGCCGTTCCTAAACTCCGGACAATACAAATACATATTATTGGCCGTGGACTACATGACAAAATGGGTAGAGATCATTCGCAGAATTAGATATGATTCTCGCACTGTACATAATTTTTTCAGGAAAACTATCTTTCCCAGATTTGGAATGCCAAGGGTGATTACTAGCGATGGAGGTAAACATTTCATAGAAAGAGGTTTTGAAACTCTGTTCAGAAAATATGGAAACACTCACAGAGTAGCTATCCCCTACCACCCTTAGAACTGTGGGCAAATGGAGGTTAGCAATCGACAGATTAAGTCAATCATGGAAAAAGTGGTAGCCTCTTCGAGAAAGGATTGGAGTACTAAGCTGAGTGAGGCTCTTTGGGCATACAGAACAACATTTAAAACTTCCCTAGGAGCTAACCCCTTTAGATTGGTGTATGGGAAGTCTTGTCATTTGCTGGTTGAACTAGAATACAAAGCTTTTTGGGCTACCAAACACCTGAACATTGATTTGAGAATGACCATCGACAGATACAATTGCATGAGCTGAAGAATTGACAGTTGCTGCCTACGAAAATTCAAGGATTTATAAAGAAAAAACTAAGAGGTGGCACGATGAACGAGTTCAACAACGACCATTAAAAGCGGGCGATCAAGTCCTCCTATTCAACTCTAGATCAAATTATTTTCGGGAAAACTTAAATCGAAGTGGTCTGGCCCTTTTACAATTAATAGGGTACTTCCCTCCAGCTCTATGGAACTCACAAACAAACAAGGGGAACCATTTACAGTGAATGGACAACAAGTCAAAGTATACCACAAGCTTCACCTTTGGAACCATCAACTTATATCTCTTTAGAAGAACCACCATAGAACACATGACAGATTCAAGCAAAACTATGTCCAGCCCAAGGACATTAAACTAGGGTGCTTACTGGGAGGCAACCCAAATTTACTTTTTAACGCCAATAAATTTTTTATCTTTGTTCTTCATAACTCTGGGTAACAGATGGGGGCATGTGAGCTATTCTAGGCAACAGATAGGGGTATGCTAACATCATGGTACAAGGCAAAATGGAGATGGTGTTTCCTGTTCCATCGTGATGACACGCAACCGTGGTTGACCCCAGACCATTTAACTCGACCGTTAAACCCTTTTCTCTCTCCATTCCATTAACCATTCTCTTACCACCTCCCATCACCCACCACCAGCACAGAAACACCTCTCACACACCACCACCTCCACACCCAAATCCCAAACAGCCATAACCGCGCCGACAATTCCTCTCCCACCACCGGCGACACTTGAGCATAGATATAAGGTGATGGTTACCACAAAGGGACAAGCCACCGGCCGCACTTGGTGTATGAAACCAAAGAAGGGGTCAGCCGGTTGTTCACCGATGAATCCCATCACCTTCGGCGGAGACGGAAATCCCTCCGTTGCTCCTGCGCCACCAGCTGCTATTTCCGCACCATCTCCTTCGTCACCACCAGTCCAGCGAAAGATCGTTCTCACCAAGCGCGTCGAGATGCCTCCAAGCAAGCGACCTTCTGCGCCCTCCTCCAACTCTTCATCAAGTTTTGACAAATCACCACTGGCTGCAACATTGACGACTGCTAAAACCCTGATGCTTCTTACCTACCCTTCGACCACTCTAGTCATGTCCTCTCCGCCACATAGCTCCGACCACCAATTCGATGTTTTTAGGACACTGCCACAGTCGCCAGCCACCACCGAACCCCTCCCAGACACCCCAACCTCAAGTCGAACATCACCACCACAAATCATTCCTCCCATCGAACCGAGGACACCAATGGATATTCCATTTATAGCCATTACCCCTGTGATATTCCCTCCACCCACTGACTTACCCCCATCTGAAGCCTCTCCAACTGCCGAGTCTACTCCATCTGCGACTACAGCAATAAAACTTCCTCCAACGTTTGACATTCCAGGTGTCAAGGACCCGCCGCCACCCATCATCACGGTTGAGCCTCCTACACCTTCTGAAGCTGCTGCTCCCGCTGAGGCATCCAAAGCGATATCGATAGAGGCCTCTGAATCAACGGCCAAATCCACCGAGAGGTCCGTTGAAGAAGCTACTGAAAAGTCGACAGATGAATCCACCGACAGATCGACTGCCCCCAAGCCTTCACAACCTGTTGTCCTCAAACAATCGAAAATGCCATCGACAGCAGGATAATCCAATGCCCTAGACAACTCATCTTCAAGGACAAGAAACACGAAGAGCGCTACCGGGTACTCAACAATCGAGCCTTCCACCCCACCAAATTTCTAGATCAGGACACTATGAAGAAACATGGATTCCATGACGACTTCAAGACATTAATTGTCGGGATGCAAGCGTCTGACTTCTTTCTTCGAGGATGGAATACATGCCAGGCACTAGCGAAAGAGTTCTTCAGCAGTTTGGAGGTTTATGAAGAAGATCGTCAGGTGACATTTCACCTTTTAAATAAGGATTTTAATTGGACATTCGATTAAATTGGACAAGCATTGGGACTACCTTCTACGACTACTCCAAAACCATCCACATACTACCCCAAAATTGTATGGAAATGGATCACCGGCCAAAATGAATTGTAGATAAAACTCGCCACATCCGCATTCATCCGCAACCCAGTCATTTGTTACTTCCACAGAGTCCTGGCAAACACACTACTAGGCCACACCAAAACTAAATATAGCATTCGGGAGACCGAGTTATACATCATATGGGCCTTTCTACAACAAAAGAAGATAGATCTCGTAGGCATCTTCCTCTCAAACTCATATAAGATGGAACGCTAGGACAAAGGGACTCTTGTTATCGGTGGACTAGTAAGACCTGTTGCAAAGGCGTGCGACATCTATATAAAGGCACTCAAAGACATTTCTGCAGAAGGAAAATTGGATATGAAGAGCTTAGTACACATGAAGATAGTGACCTGCCGCTAGGGTAGCTACTATCTCCTTGACTCCAAGGATCCTTACCATGACATCAAGCTTCCTAACCCTGCCAGAACAATGGTTACCAATAAGAAAAATTGGTTATTAGAGGAGACACCTCCAGCTGACCCAATTTCACTAGCTTCAGTTGCTGCCGCCTCCAAACTCAAGCTATTATCAAAAGGAAAAGGACAGAAGAGGCTCCATAGCCCTGATCCCCCTGCATCCACCAAGAAGATGAAGACCACTCTAGCCCCCACCTCTAAACACCAAGAAGGCGAAGACCACTCTAGCAAAAGCTATCCCCACCTCCATTCTTGCTGAGCCTCAAGCTCCCTCCATCACAAAGGAAGCTACTACTTCAGCTGCCCCCACCCCAAAGGGAGTTGAAGCCATTCAAGCTACCCGTGACATGTACGCCTACCGGATGGCCAAGTAGAACGCACTACTCTTTACCTCCTAGGTCACAACATTAGGTTGAGGAAGGAGAACAAACAACTCAAAAGTCTTCTCCAATCAATTGCAGACAAGCTGAGAGTCACTGAAGTTGGACCCAACTCCTCACCCGCAAAGCCTTAACATGTTTCTCTCCCTCACTTAGATCAACACTAAGGACAATGTTGAATTTAAGTTTGGGGGAGCCAATGATATTGTCACTTTTCTCAAATTTCAACTCATTTGAGTTACCATGTCTACTTTTTGTTTAAATCTGTAAATTAAATATGTTTAGAAATTTTGAAATCATCTCCTTTTGCAGCATGAAAACACTCTCATATGCCTTTTCTTCCAATTCATTATGATTTTTGCATATACATTCATGCTCACTCAACTCAGATTAGAAAGCATTATGTAACCTTAGTATCTTTACACTTTCGCCGCAATTTGCTAGAACCTTTGGTCATTCTTAAACTAGATGAAACCAAAAAACATCACTACCCCAACTAGAACCAAAGCTCATAGCAAATGTGATGATACCATGTTCATGCTACTCTTTACTTTTACAATCTTTGTATCCATTGTCGGTTTATTCTCAAGCAACATACATATATATTCTTCCATAAAGAGGGTTAGTAACCCCATTTGTAAAAAATGAGAAAGAGAAAAAGGATTAGTAACCTAGTCCAAAAGAATAAAAAAGAGGAAAAGAAAAGGGTAAGTAACCCTACCTGAAAAAAAAAGGAAAAAAACTTGGGTTAGTTACCCAATGCGAAAAGGAAAAAAGGGAAAAAGGGTTAGTAACCCATTTTTGCTTGTGATTAAACCGACATTGTTTCTATTTCTCAACAAGGATTGTGGGTCTAGAGAGAGGGTTGTGGAAAGGGATTATCCAGTTTGCATCTTTAGTTGTGCACTATGTCACGACTCTAGTTTAAACCTTGGTTTATTTCGCAGATCACAACATATCATAAACGATCAAGTAAAATTACAGAAACATGCTATTAATTCAAGTGTATTATAATAGAAAGTGGTCAAACCATGCAAGCTTTTTATTGATCATTCAGAACTAGTGCACTATTTAACTTTTTAACATAGAAGTCTAGTTTCAAATATTACAATCAACTAATCAATACTAGAAGCTATAAATGAGGATATTTATGGTGTTATTAGATTTTTTAGATAAACATAAACATAACCAATATGAAGCAAGATTAAATCACTCAAAAAGGGAAAATAGTCGGGACATGGGAATCATTAATTTCGAACTCTAATGAACACGTGAAACTCAAATAATGCTGACTTGAGATGTTAAGGAATCAAACCTAGCTACTCTCACAGTCAAGGCTTGAGCCTAAATCTCCAAAGGTTTCTCACATAACTCTCTCGAATGCCATGGATAACCTCTCTCCAATCTCCCCTAGATATCCATAGGAGCCTCTCGTATCCCCCACGGATATCTTAGACAAAGGGGTCGAGCCTCTCGGATCCCGATCCCTCGTGAATATGAGGTACAAACATAAGAGCTACTACTACTCTACTTCGATGGAGAGATGAAGCCTCTCGGATTCCAACCTTCCATCGGGGACGAGATAACAAATAGCTCACAACATTCAAATTCAAAAACATAAATAGCGAGAACCACAATCTATATGTTCCCAAATGGAATGGATTGAGCCTCTCGGATCCCAATATCCATGGAACATATAGCTTGTGTGTCACAACATAAAAATCAGCGCGTGCACAAAACACATAACAAAAGGAAAGATTGAAAAGTCGAATGGAAACTCAAATGCATTAAAAGATAAGTTCATATAACAAGTAGGTGTTCTCAAATCATCCCATGTCCAGGCCTAATCGTTTAGCCTCTAACAGCCATCAAACGTATCACAAACATGATAATACAAGAGTTCATCATTGGAGATTAATACAAGTAAGAATCACAAAGCATAAACCAATGATACTCTCCAAATCTCAGTGTCGAAGATCTCCTGCTTCAGCTCTGGTTCTCTTCTCTTCCCAGCAATGGCGGCGGCTCGACTCAATGCTTCCTACTGGATGCAGAACGAATACTCCTTTTCCTTCTTTCATTTTTGTCTTTTATCCTTTCCCTTTTCCCCAATCATTAGATTTCACTTGTCCCTTGCATAGCTCTGCCAATATTCCCTAGAAGCTGCCAAGGAACCTTCTACATTTGTACCAAAAAGTTGGCAAAGGAATCTACAGAAGTTTGTTACAGTTTTATCTTCTAGCGGTATTTGGTAGCTAGTGACGTGCAGGTACCCCTAGATCTAATTTCCGGCACAGGTACCCCCATGTACAGTTTCCAGCACAAAGGTCATTTAGCTTTGGATGAATTCCTGCAGGAGAAATCAAGCATAAATCATTCAAAATATTTATTAAAAAGGATCATTGGGGGTGAAAAGATGTGTATTTATGCTCAGAAAAAATCAAATGATGCAAATATTGTAAAAAGATGTGGCAATATATGTAAATTATGCACAATTTCATGGAAAAGTATAATCTTTGCATATAAAAATAGGGAGTATATTTTCTACCGTCAATTACATATACAAAATGGCTCTCAAGTTCTTTCAAAAGAAACATAGGAGACACAAGTATCATTTATACCTCCTGTCCAAAAGTGCTTCTAATCCCAACATAGGATCGTCAAACACAGCCTCGAAACTGGTCTACCGATCTGAAAAAATAATGAACACAATATGGGCAAGACATAGCTCAGTAAGTTGAAAACTCATAACACATGTGTTTTCACATATTCAATTTGGATAAAATAATATCAAGTTTATCATTACCATGATAACAATAAGTGCAACACTTTATCATATGCATAATCAATCTCATCCTATTACAATAACATAATAACATTGCACTTACCATATGGAGGTTTATAAAATCATGGATACATGTACATGTCATATCACCAACTGGCCAGATGTATCATCCCTTCCGGGATATCATGTCAACCCTACCGGGGTAGTGGTTGATGGATTCTAGAAGTGGCCCCTATGAACTCAAGTGGTGGCTCCCACTAATTATAATGCAGCACTTTGGTTCGTATGGCACTTAGGTCCAAACAACCTTGAGTCATCCTTCCGAAAATTTATCATATCAACCCTATAAGTATTTCAACATATAGGGGTAAATATATCAACCCTACAGGGATAATGCAAATGCATGCTTATATAACATGCAAATGCCTCACCATATTATATCAATCATATATCATAATTGCAATAAAGCTGTTCAATTCTTTGTTGAGAACCCATATGAGCAACCAACCCCATGTATTCAAAAGCATATTACTTCAGCACTATGTACTTACTCTATGCCATGAGATATGTTTCAATTTCCAGCATAACAGCTTGAATGACATAGAATGTAAAACACCTAACAATTGATAAATAGATTCTATTTACATACAACTAATCCTATATGAAAGTAGACTTCAAAAGCTTCAATGCATGTAATTATCAAAATCTATTCTTTACAAGATATTCTTAGAAACTTCTGAGAACAAAGCTATCTCCTCTTTTAATTCTGTACCTTGAGAGACTATGTGACCTTAAGCTTGAACACATAAGTTTGATGCATAACTTTTAGTATACAACTTTTGTTAAAGAGCTCCAAAGGATGTAGAAAATGGACTTCAAAGAAAGTTCACATATTTAGTTTCACAATTTGTATTTTTTTTAAGATTCAAGGGTTGTTTAATAGCAACCTCTTGAGCTAGCAAGCTATGATGAAAAAATAAAGATAAAAGTTTAATGATCCATTACAGATTAGGGAAATTTGCTTTAACCAAATTTTATAAAGATAATTCATAGGAGAGGAGCTAACAACTTAACTAAAATGAGAACCCCATTGATATCAGCTTAATATCTGTTCTATTTCCTTAGCTTTCTTTATTCATTCTTCTCCTTTTTGGTCTCAGCTTTCAGATGGTAAGGATAGGAAGTAGGTGGTAAAAAGTTAAAAGATGAAGTATATATATATATATATATATATATATATATATATATA
>LTAE01013454.1:0-12573 GCA_001647135.1 Pontederia paniculata
AGAGTCTTGGGAACTAACTTTGGCTAACTTTGTAAAATACTGAGAGTGCTTTGAACGATAGGCCTTAGTTCCCCTTCTGTGATTCAAGTGAGGAATCTAACACAGAAGGGTCCAAGCGATCTTGAGGATTTTGTAAGAGGTTTTTCTCGTTGTCCTCGTGTAAGAAAGGAGAAGTTGTAAGGGAGCCTTTGCCCTTGAAGAAAGAAGTAGTGATCTCCGGAGATCTCGTGGGAGAAGACCGGAGCGGGGACGTATGCCAGGAGTTCGGCCGAACCTCGACAACAAACTCGTTGTTTGTGTGTTGTTTGTTTTCGTGTTCTCTTTACTATCTTCTCTCTGTTTGTTTTTGTGTTTTCTTTTACAAGCTTCCGCTGTTATAACTCATCTAGATTAAGAAAAAAGTAAAAAGTTTTAATACACCAATTCGCCCCCCTCTCCTTGTGCCATCCAGATCCTACACCTCCATGTTTGGGATCAATGTTTTTTGATCCTCTATGTTAGGTTTGTGCCTTCCTCAAGGTCCATACCATTTAGGTCAGCTATGGTCTATCCTATGACATGCTTCTTCTCTCTCAAAGCCCTAAGTAGTTGCCCAAGTTGCAAAGAGGTTAGAGTGTCATTAACATTCATAGGTGAAGACTTATGGTGACCCAAAATGTATATCTAAGATTAGAAAGAGAAGAATTCAGTTCAAGAGTAGGAGCAAGCACATGAGAAGGTGGAGGAAGTGTTTTACCATAACTGAGCTCTTCAAGAATTCTACCTTTTTGATATGGTTGAGTAGTGTTAGCATCCAAAGCATTTAGCATTTCATGGTCTTCATCCTCGTCACCAACTTCCATGTCCTTGTCCAATAGGCATTTCCAATGGGTTTTGGTGCAACATCTTTTGACAAGCATCTTGTGTTAGTGATGATTTCATTCTCTTCAAGTGTTCTTCTTTTAAATGTTATTTCTTTGAGAGGCTTCACATATGACGACATTCGAGCCATGGCTTCAGCAAATGGCATGTTTATGTGTAGGTGCTTAGAGCTTCACATGCATTGCATATTTCTTGTCATCTTTTGTCTTTTGTAATCTTTGGGAAAAGGAATAGGAGGTATATATGGTGGAGGCTATATGTATTTCCTTGAAGTTTCGGCCTCCTCCATCTCTTCAACTTCATTTTGTTCTCCATCTTCTCCTTCCCTTTGTCTTTTGCTTTAATTTGTGGTTGCTCCATGGAGTTGCCAATTCCCAACTCGATTGTCTTTCATTTCTCTCTAGGATTGACTTATGTCTTGCTAGGCAAACTTCCTTAATTATTTTCTTGAGTTGATGGCTTTAGAAAGTTGACCCACTTGATATCCAAGTTTCTATTTGAAGTTATCAACAACTCGGATGACAGGGAATTTACTCTTTGTTATCATACGCAAAGACTATACTTTTTCACGAAACTATGTATCATTTATACACATTGCCATGCTATTTTTAAGTCTTTTGCATGATTTTAGATTCCCTAAGTTTTGATCTACACTTCTCGTCTCCTGTGATTATTTCTAGCAATAGATGGAGTATTGACCCTCAACTTCTTCTCACAGGATTAACTGCATCTATGCTGGAACTTCACATGGGGGTATGTAAACTGAAAGACCAGACCTGGGGGTACCCGCAGCTTCTACCTGCCAAAGTTTACTAGAAGACAAAAATGCATGGTCTGCAGATTCCTTTTTCTGTTGCTGTGGTCTTGACCAGGAAGGTTCCTAAGGGATTTCAGAGAATGTGCTGAGGACAGTTGGCATCCGACTTTTGGAAGAGAGAAGGAGTATATAAAGGAAGAGAGAGGAAGAAAAGGTCATCTCCTCATGCACACGATTGGGCAAGAGGGTTCTGCATCCGTTCTGCATCCGAGAGGAAGCATCGAGTGGGGCAACCATTGGAGGAGGTGGAGAAGAAACAGAGCTAGAGAGGAGAGCTGAAGATTGCAGAGTATCATCGGGGTTTATATGTTTTGTAATTCCTGTTTATGCGAATTTCCGATGATGAACTCTTGTTTGATGATTCCTGTAATGTGTTTAATGGCTCTTAGAGGCTAAACAATTAGGCCAGGGCATGGGATGATTTGAGATACTTGCTTGCTACATGAACTTATCTTTGAATGCATTTTAGTTTCCATTTGACTTTCCAATCTCTCTTGTTATGTGTTTACGTATGAGCTGCATTTGTGGAGTCCGAAGAGGTCGGGATCCGAAAGGATCGATCTCTTAGAGAACCTTTGATTTGCAGTCCTACTTTTGATGTTCAGAACTTATTGTTGGTGAGCAGAGAGTGTTATTTGTTGTTTGTTCCTGGTAAGAGGTCGGGATCCGAGAGGCTCGATCTGATCTATTTGGGAACATCGGGAGATTGGGATCCGAGAGGCCCAAATTCCTTGTGTAAGATACTTGTGGGGGATCCNTGTGGATTCGACCCTAAAATACTACAAGGATAACCTTATACTTGCGGTTGGAGTTGTGTGTTTAGGTTTATTTTTAAAACTTGTTGATATTCTATTTTTATGTGAAGGTGCCCCCAGGTCCAGAAAACCTGGTGCCATCTGTATTTTGAATACACACGATTTTGCACTCATCAAACTCCATTCTTTTTTCGACCTTCTCGGATTGATCATTAGCCCCATTGGCTAGCTTCTCTATAGCATACTCTTGTTGTTGATAGTATGAAGGCCCTTTTTGATTGCCCCAAGAAAAGTCGGGGTAGTTCCTCTATCTGCGATTGTAAGTGTTTGAGTAGGGATTATTGGTCCAGTTTTGATTCCCCGTAAAGTATTCTTGTTCAAGTTGGAGACATACATAGCTTTCATGGGGTCCTCCACATACTTCACATATAACTTGTACATTGGCCACTTAAGTTGAATTGCTTTGAAAATTTGATATAATTTGCATTAGAATATCCACCTTTGCATTCAAAGCATAATAAGCTTCACCTTTGTGTTGTGCCCATCCTGGAGGTGATTCTTCATACTCTTCATTATGTGAGGCAAATTGATTCAAAAGATCACAATCTCTAGGATATGGTAAATTCATAATTGATCCTTCCGCCGATGATGAGTCAATGCTAAACTTCATTGCCGGTGTTAGTCTATTGTGAAAAGTTTCAATAAGTAATCAATCCGACAATTGTTGGTGAGGAGAATTGTCTTTGTAGCTTCTTGAATCATTTCCATGCCGCTCCCAAACTTTCAATATCCTTTTGTTTGAAGCAATTGATCTCATTTGTCACTTTGAAATATTTTCTAGAAGGATAGAATCTTGACATAAATGCTTGATACAAATGATCTCAAGTGTTGAATATTCCTTGAGGTTGAGAGTCCAACCATTCTTGAGCTTCATCTCGAGGTGAAAATGGAAAGAGTCTCATCTTGATGCTTCTTCGGTTGCTCCATTGATCTTGATAGTTTCACAAATTTGGAGGAATCTATTCGCATGAGAAGTTGTGTCTTCATTGGTAGCTCCTCTAAATTGGTTAAGTTGCACCATTTTGATGAGGCCGAATTTTAGCTCAAAGTTGTTGGCCTCAGTTCTTGGCATTACAAGACTTGATTTGGCTCCTCCATAGTTTCTTCTTGCTAAATATCTCATGGAACATTCATTGCATCTTGATACCCAACATTTGCATTTGCTTGTGGTGCTCTTGGTTGGTTGTTTGCTTGGTTGACATTATTCCCTTCATTTGCCACTTGTTCATTCTCAAAATCCGTTCATGGATCCCATCCTTGGTTTGCTTTCCGTAAGTGACTTTGTGGCTCTTTGAATCCTTCTTATGGCTCGGTAAGTTCTTTCAATTTCCGAGTCAAATGGTTCAATGTCCCTACACGGGTGTGACATACAACAAAAAACTAAAGAAAGGTGTCTAAAGTAACAATTGAAAATTGAATTCTAATATTGGCACACTTCCGCGGCAATGGCGCCAAAAACTTGACAAGAGTCCCACAAGCGTACGGAGCCTTATTGTAGTAATAAAATATCGATCCCACAGGAAAGCGGTCAAGTACTAGAATTAGAGTTCTCAATGAGCTATCTAGACGATTAGGATTACAGGAGAGAGAACTACATTAGAGTAGGACTAGCTAAAGAGAATGCAAGAAGAGATAAATGCAACATGCAACTAAGATGGAAATATGTATAAAGGAATTGTCCTAGGGTTTCGAATATGTCTAGGGCAAACATGCAAAGGGGTAGTCATATAACATGCAATAGATTCTTGCTTCACTCCATAAATCATGCATTCCTCTTTCAAGGCAACACAATTCTAGTTAGCGTTAATAAGGATCAATAATGAACCTATGGCTGGTAAGAATGAACACTAGCTAGTAACATATGATAAAAATTTCATAGTGATGTTATAACCGACAACATTGAGTTAGAATTCAAAAATAGTCCTTCACAAGTTCCAAAAATGATTATGATGTGTCACGAATAGATAACTATTTGAATATCGAGAATGATGATCAAGGAATCGTCAATGATTTCAAATCAACAACGACAAATCTAGAGGCCATAGTGTTACAAATAGAGGATAATAAATTAGGAATCATCAACTATTCCAACATCGGCAATGATGACTCGCAATAAGTAATTGCATACTAGGTTTTCCCTAGGTATTTAAGTAGGTGGATCCTTCAAGATACGCTCCTCGTGATAAATAATTTCATAGTAGGTTTTGTTCTAGATAAGAATAGATTAATATCAAAATTATGAAGTTATGATACATGTGAAAAGAGGAGAGTGGTCCCTCGATCACTGCCGTGAAAGAGAACTTCATAAGACATGTAGTCAAAACGAAGGAAATGTGTCTTCGATAATAGCATGAATGTATTGTGATGGGCCATGAAGCTGAAACGAAGGAACTTGACTTTCTGCAAAAACCGTGAAGGCGATGTCACGGGCTGTGAAGTTGAAATGAAGGAATTGGTTATTCAGTCATGATCGTGAAAGGATATGTCATGGCCTTGAAAATATAAAGAGGTTATCGATACTCGGTCAAGATCGTGAAAGGACATGTCATGGGTCGTGAAGGTGAAATTAAGGAACCCATCTTCCGATTATGGTCGTGAAAGGACATATCACAAGTCGAGAAAATGCAAGGAAGATATTGCACATCGGGTCACAACCGTGAAGGCGCCTTCATGGACTATGATGGATCTTTGAAATTTTATATTATTATCATTGTAAATCCAAATCGTTGATATGGTAGGCCTTTTCCTTTAACACTAAGGACTAATATGTGGACAAGATAAGAGTCAATTATCTTCACCTAAATTAATGATGAGGTCATCATATATTGAATGTTTGAGAGTGGTAGTATTATTAAATATAAGGACTGATATAACCAAGCTTGTCAAACTCTCAAGTTAACTCTTAATCTCGATTAGGTCAGTAAAACGAATCAAATCGATGTAGAATCTTATAAAGAAATAAACTTTAAAGTTCTAAACATGAAATTTATATGATTCTATATGAATCTACACGAGTCTAGCACCTTCTTATTTTAAATAAAATAATTATTTTAGAATTTTAATTATTTAAAATAGCTTTTATGAATGAATTCCAAAAAGAAAATAGTCAATGAATCAAAATAATAATGCTTATAATTTTCTATGCCTAATAAAGAAATTTATTTGATGATTATAACATATTACTTATTTTATAATCATATTTGTTAGGTACATAAACTCTCTGATTTTACGATACAATTTTACGAAATAATTGTATGAGCCAAAAAGTGATTGTACCTAAATTCTAAAGTTCAACAAGCTTGGGTAGAATAGCCACTATCCAGTTTTTGTTTCTTGGCCTTCTTCCTGCTCTGCAACAAAAAGATTTCTCGAGCATCCATATCGATCGTGGCTTGTGTACCCTCACTGTTTAAAGGTGATTCCTCCAAGACTCATGAGTCATTGAAAGTCACCATAAAGTAATCATCAAAGTCACCTCACAGTTACTAATGAGATAAGTTAAACATAACAAAATAATAATTGGGATTAATTATTGTATCGATCCTATTGCATTAGATGGTTGATGGAAAGATGAATGGATGATGATGAATGAAAAGAACATATGATGAATGATGGTTGAGGAGTAATTTATATTTGGTTATCTTTAGTGATATTGTCATAGTTTACTCATCATGCAAAGAGAGCAAATTATGACAGAGATGATGCACATAAAAAAGTAAAAAAATATGATGATTGATTATATAAGAATAATTTATGTTTGACTATCTTTAATGATATTGTCATAGCTTAATCCTTATGATGTATTTTTCATAAATTTTTTTATCTATTGTGCATTACATATTAAACTTTATAGCTCATTGAAGAAGTCTCCCTTACTTTGGATCTTGTAGGTGAGTGATCTAAAGTGACATGCTACCTAATGGTGCATGCAACAACTAATGTTCATGATTGATGCTGCTTGCACATAAGTTAATGGTCCTATGTTTAAAAATCTCTTTTAGCTTTCATATTGAGTTGTATTAGTTTGACATATGATGTTGAGACTCTAAAGATGCTTTATGTTTTCACACTACTTTATTTTATGAAAAAGTGTTTTTTTAAAATTTTTTATCTCTTTTGCATTTGATTGATTGGTCAAATAGCCAATTATAAAATCAAAGTATAAAAAGGAAGTGGCGTCTCCGGGTATGCTTATCGGAGAGTTATATATAGGATCCTTTTATGAACCTTTTATCTATTCTTCTAATCGAGTGTGAGGAACTATGACCATTTCTTCTTCTCCGTTTGTCTGCTTGAGCAAGGAGGATCAATTTCTTTTTTTTCTGTAGAGCTAGGAAAAAAAGGATTGATTCAGAAAGAAATTTCTTTTTGTTTTGGGAAGGAGGAGAGTGTTGGTCAGTCTCATGGATGATTAATATCGCAGGCAGTGTTTGATTAGTTTAATGGATGGCTGATATTAGGAGGCTGTAAAGGTACAACCCAAAAGGTGAGTTGTATACTACTTTTACCCAAACTTCAATGGGACGTGTCGTTATTCCTTCCAAATTATTATATCAACTAGGGGACCATCTCGCATTCCACGCGAAGAAACAAATATTTGAAAATAATTATTTATGTGAAAGTTATTTAAAAATTCAACTACCAACATATAACATACATAATATTTAAAAAAGATTCAGTGTTGATTTCTTTTAATATGTTATTGTTGTTTTTTGTAAATATTTTTAAAAATATCTTTTACTCGTTTGAAAATCGAGAAAGCTTCCTAACATTTCCTTTTGAAAAAATAAGATCAAGCACGTTATATAATAATAATAATAGATCTCACACACCTTATCTAATAATATTATCATTAGATGTCTACTAATTTTATCAAATTGCAATTTGATAACAATGTATATTTTTTGTTGTTAGACCCTTAAGAAAAAGCCAGACAATCCTAGTGTAATCTGAGTAAAAATGAGGGTGCCAACTCAACTTTTCACTCTTTTGGTGAAGAAATTAAATGAGGCTTTCAACATGCGCACACTAACAATTTACACCACAAGAGAAATGTTCAATATTTAGATTTTTTTCAGTAAAATCAATATTTGAGCCCTCATTAATTTGCAATGCCCTCGAGGTTATCAATTAACGAAGAAACATAAATTGACATAAAAAGAGATTATTGTATTCTTGCATGAGCCTACTATGATATCTACCTATGTGTCTAGTATGTCAATTTAGAAAAGTAAATCCTTCTTGTACCTAGCTAGGAGTCAATTGGGCTCTCATAAAAAGTCCCAATCATTTCCTCATGTAAGCACGAAATGAATGGCACTCTCTAAGTGATTAATTCGAGTGACAAACTCTACTTCCTATCATGATAGGGTGACATTGGTGCACAATGTCGTTGCTGGCCGAGGGTACATGGCTACATGCATATGTGTGCTCGCGTAGGAAACACGAGACCCACACAGTCGAGGTTTTGTTAGATGATATATGCACTGTAACTACCCAAATTTCATCTTCAGTTATCTTCAAACCTAATCATATTTATCTTCCTAAATTTTATAATCTCCAAAAATGTTTCCATAATTAGGAGATCAAATATTTTATCTCCTCAAATTTTATCTCACAAGAAAGTTAATCACATCAGATTTTATTTCATCAAAAGATATTTCCTTAATAAGGAAGAAAGGAATCAAAATTTAAATTTCAAAATTCGAAATTAAATCTGAAACAAATTCAGATTTGCCCATAAAATTTGGACTCCTAAATTATAAATACATCCCCTCAGAAATTTTCATTCTTTTCCTAGTCGGCCCTACCTTTCTTCTTCTCCCTATGCCCCTTATCCAAAAGTCTCAAGATAAGGCTGAAAAACTCGCTCCTTTGTGATGATTGATCATCTCCTAACCAAGGGCATATTGTAGAAGAGGAATCACTGTAGAGTAACGACGAGAACGCGTGAAGAAATCGACACAAAAAACTTAGGCCTTAAGGTGTGTATTGTGGCGGATCACTTGTAGATCTAGATTTTATATAATTGATCATGTCATAAGGTTGTAAAGATTGTTTATGATCCTCTAAATATTTTCTCATGATTATCATCGTGCTTTTCCCAAATTGTATGTAATCCTTGATCATGTCATTAATCCTAAATCGAAATTGGGATTATAATGCTTTAAAACCTACGTCCCAGGTCTCTTTTTCATTCAAAATCATATCGATTTGATTTTTGGTTCTTATATTATCGGATGTAATAGGATAGGATATTTGGACATGAATCAGAAGAATTTTCTTGTACCGTCACGGCCGTGATGACCCATGTAACGACCCGTGAAGATCATGTTCACGGTCGTGACATCTTAATCATGACCTGTGATGGTCATCTCACGGCCGTGACACCTATGTCACGACCCATGACAATGTACCCAGACCTAGAATAGCTTTTGGCATCCGACCGTGATGTCAATCGCGATCGTGATGACTGATTTAACGGTCGTGACACCCCTGTCACGACTCGTAACGCTACTGTCACGGTCGTGACACCCTAGCCATGGCCCATGACAAGTATGCGTAGACCGAAAGGGCATCGGGATTGCGATCGGGCACCCTACATGGTTGTGACTGCCGTACGAGTGACTTACGACCCGTGATACCATAATACAGCCCATAACCACCACCGAGGGAGATGGCGTCAAGGTCGTGATACTTTTCATGGACAGGATGAACGTAACTGTTCCCGTCACGGTCGCGACTCACGTCACGACCCATGACCGTGAAAAGGAGAAAAACCCTAATGGCTTACGGGGAGTGACACTGAATCACGGCCTGTGACACATGATGTTAGGGCCCGTGATACCTTATCACGACCCGTGACACTTGATGTCACGACCGTGAGATGGTGGTACCCCCGTTGACCCTATTGTTTATTATCATGGCAACCCAGGACGAATATCAGATCGGATCGTATGAGCTCTGTACCGTTGGCTTCATGCTTTATGAGCTCTGTACCGAATGAACATAAAGGCACCAATAAAGAACTAATGGGATAAATCTAACCTAAACACTTATATATCACCTAGACTATTGTATTCTTGTGAAATAGGAATGTATTATAAAATGAGCCACCCATAGATTTGGGAAAAGATAATAGAGGGAGTGTATCATATAGGATTTATATCCTCTACTATCAATCATATTGTATCGAAAGTCCTATGATTATATCGAAATAGTGATTCAAGTACTTCATGTTCCCTCTATTGTACAAGTGCTCCACATTGTCTCCATTGTTCAAAGTGCTTCTTATTGTCTTTACTGAAAAAGGAAAGAAAGAATATTGTGGCCTTGGAGTGTTACTCCCTATTGATTGGCCTTATCGGATCGGATCGGATGTAAAACACTTTTGACTCCTGGAATATCATTTTCCATCTATGATCAAACATGTACTAGTTCTACAGTGAATAATGGTGCTGGTGACTACAGATTGCTCGTGATGATGCTGATGCTATGCACATGACAGGGTCTTAGTGTCATTATAATTGATCCTTAGAGACAGTAGATTTATGACACTAATTATATTGTTTAAGATTTCCGCATTTACTTTATTGGATATTATTTTTAATTAATTAAAGTCTTTCACATTTATGTTATTCTTATTGAGTGATCAACATAGTCAAAATTATTAGTCAAAGGATTGCATCGTCGTAGCATCCCCGAGTCCATATTTTGCCACGTGGTAGGGTGTGGGTTTAGGGGCGTTATAGTAAGGTATCAGAGCCTAACGTTAGGATTCTCTTGAGTCTAGAATTATGTGCAAAAACATCATGAGCAATCACAACATTATCCACAAAAATGTAAGTAAGGCATTATTTTTCAATAAACTTTTGAATCATTATTGACTATCGACCTCTTTTGATGAACTTAATATAGTATGCTTCATAGACATGCAACAAGTCAATATGGGTGAAATCAAGATTCCTAGAGTAGTGTGACCAATATGATCAAGGATTGAAATAAATATTTAGTTTTCTCTCGAGGATGAAATAGATATGATAGATGACCTCTGGGGTCTAGTTCTTATAGAAATTAGATTTATCTTGATATATTGATATCAATTCACAACATGACAATCAATGATATAACTTGACTCCTAAGGAGGTTATTTAGACAAGAGGAATTAAGAATGATTTTTTAGTAGCAAAAGATATTAATGAGATCCTTGTGAACATAAATAAAATAAATATATGGGTATTACAATTTTGGATGATCAGAATATTGCTTGAAAGTAAAATTTGCAATTGTAGAATTTTAAAATGATTGGATGATTATGAATTTTGAGGATTTCATATGAAGAGTTTAGAAGAATAGATTGTTAAGAAATACTAGAATTATTTAGATTGGATGCATATATATACATGGATTATGTTGACAGATAGAATGAATAGTAATATGGGTGATATTTTGAGGAGTATGATTTTAAATTTTTTTATGAGATTAAAGAATAATTTAATCATTCAGTCCATAAGTTATAAAGATTGATATAAGTATCATAATAGAGTGAACAAGTATGATCTACAATATGACTATCAGTAATGAAGGAAATGTCAATAGTCTCACCTCATAGAATGTTGATGATGGTTATGTTAAAGTACCATCTCTAATTGCCATTGCGGCCCAAAGGATGATTCATAAGAATGAATGGATGAAAAGAGTACAGAGACATGATTTAATCGATCCGATTGATGAGACCTATATAGGTCATACCGACATCTTGCTAGCATCATAATTGTGGCATTGTATATATGATCCAAGACAATATCGTTTAAGGCAAAGAACACTGAAAAACACACATATGCACATGAGGATGTGTATGTCCTCTGATTAAATCGACTACCAAATCGTCCATGATTAAAGGTATGTGTAAAAACATGAATTGGAAAATTTTCCTTATCCATTTATGTTACTCAAACTACTACTTCTTGATATGACCAACATATATGAGTATATGCCTTGATCCTATACCGAAATGAATTGGGATGTGTCTTATGTTACCTAAGAATCTATCCTATCAAGGATGTACAAAGATGAAGATAAATACATGATTCACATGTAAATATGCAAGTATTGACTAGTATTTGGAAAGATTAAAGGATAATTGGATAAAATGATTAAGATGATTGAGCATTGAATTAAGGAAATATATGTTTTCAAACTATGATAGAAGATTATTAGTATGGACAATCATGAATGATAGAAATCAAGGATAGACATGTTTAGTATAGCAAGAGAAGTGATGATGGATGATATGACTAATAGAGTAATAGGAACGGAAATAAAAATATTGATTATTTTGTATAACAATATTTTTAAGGAGGTTATTTACTATGTGACAACTAGGAGGTGTGACATTTATTGAATATTAGAATTGGATGAATTGAATGAAGGAAATTGTACCTATGATCTTTTAGGAGATTAACCTGATTAATATTTTCGAGAAATAAAAAATCTAATGAAATGTTATGGTCATAATTATCAAGTGATCATAAGAAGATGATTATATATAAGGATCATATGACTATGAGTCGGACGTTATAATGATCAATAAGGAGTTATCGACAGTAATGGATAATGAAAATTATTTTGTTAATGGATTTTTGGAAGTAAGGAGGATTGATATGTAATTGATAACACAAACACATGAAATCTAAAGAGTATTGTTTGTTCAGTTAGAAGTTATAAGAACGATTGAGTAGTGAGGAAAGATATTAGGAGATAAAATATTTGATGAGAACCTTTTAGGTTGGTGATGCATGCATTTTACAACATATTTTAGGACCTGCATTAGGCATAATTTTAAGTCATTTTGACATCGCATGCATCTATTTTATTCATTATTTGTTTATATTATTTCGAGTCATGATTCTACTCTTGTTGGTGACTATTTTATAGGAAATCAGCTGAAAAGCTAAGGTCTAGAATCAACTAACAAAATGAGCGCATTAGAAGGAGAAAATCAAGTTTCAGTGCTCATCATGGGTCGTGACTAGTCATAACGGGCCGTGATGAAGGTATAAAAGCAGCAATTCAACCGTC